>BGPR01000035.1:435757-448818 GCA_013235015.1 Araneus ventricosus | reverse complement strand
TGATACAGAGAGGCAAGTTATAAGGTATTGTTGAATTGAGAGTCGCCCTTGATCTTTCGATCCTGATGCCAAGACTTTACCAACGGGCCACCGCTTATCTTGGGGTTGTACTGAGATTTTTTGTATATACTCAAAGACTTAAGGTGATACAGAGAGGCAAATTATAAGGTATTGTTGAATTGCGTGTCGCCCTTGATCTTACGATCCTGATGCCGAGACTTTACCAACAGGCCACCGCTTATCTTGGGGTTGCACTGAAATTTTTTGGATATATTCAAAGACTTAAGGTGATATTTAAAGGAAAGTTATAAGTTATATAATTAGAACCTTGCAATTAAACAGTACTGATTATTTTAAAATTATCAAAATATTTGAATTTAATTTAGAATGAAAAATTCTGCTTTCTATCTAATAACTTATGAATTCTTGAAACGCAACGATTTATGACAGCGAATAACGAATATTAAACTTGAGTTCGATCTTTGTGATATTTCAGCGCATACCACATCTTTTATCATCGATAACGTTTAATACGAATTAAATTTTATTGACAAAAACAAACGATTTAACAGTCATTCTATTAATATTAGTGTTTGGAGAATTAATAATTATTCTGCTTTATAAAATCATACAATAAAGATATATATTAAGTGAAAATAATAACTGTTTTTCTCTTCTTAAAAGCCGAATGTTAAGGTAGAAGCATTTGTAAGTTATAAATATGTAATATAGGGAAATTCTTAAAAATAAATTTGAGAAATACTGTTCTAAATGACCCAGGCGTACAACTTTTTCAAATGGATTTATTTTTATTTATTGCAGCAAAGCATTTTGAGAGCAGAGCTTAACAGTCTCAGACTTGAAGGCGAAAACAGGAAGGGCTTATGGGCCAAACTCCGTGAAGAATATATCTACTATAAGGACTACAATGAAATGCTTTTGGGAAAAATAATTGCTCTCCACGCAGATGCGTCTCTACAAAGCGAAGACTTACCAGTCATAGCTGGCCCAAAGTCCAGAAGTCCCAGCCCAGTTGGCATCTCTCCCGCAGGAACAAACACAGCTTCGCCTCCAGCATCTGGATCGGAAACGTTTAACATATCCCATATACAATCATCACCAGGGTTTGGTGAATCTCCTGGCCTTCTCGATGACCAGCGACCTTCCTCTGACATGCTGAACATCTCTGATCTGTCACAAAGTGGAGGCTCTCCTGAGTATGAGTCGATACTTCAAGGTCAGGCTCAATCTGATAATTTAGATGAAGAGCGACCTCCCTCTGAAATGCTGGACATCTCTGATCTGTCAGGAAGTGGAGGCTCTCCCGCATATGAGTCGATACCTCAAAGTCAGGCTCAATCTGATAATCTAGATGATGAGCGACCTCCCTCTGAAATGCTGGATTTCTCTGGTTTGCAAGGGGGCGGAAGTTTCCTCGCCTCGCCAGAAGACAGTGCATCTTCCGGCAAGAAAACATTTGCCATTCCCAGCCCAGGTAAGATGGAACAACTTCAGATGGATGTAGAGATAATACCGCAGGACATCAGGCGGTCTCCAAGCGGAGAGCGCGTGGTGTGCGATGTGGCCGTACAAATGCAAGAGGCCGCTTTAAGACCTCCCAGGAGAATCGAGAAGAGGTACCAGGTGGTGCGAGGAACACCTCCCATCTCGCAAACGGTGGGAAGAAGAGTTGACAGGCGGTACGGGATGTTCACTCCCCGCACCGTCATCAGGCGAGGACACGTCGGTGTGAGAAGACCACTGTTCGCAGGGGATTTTGAAAGCCCCGATTCGCCTTGGGGCACCGGCAGGAGGACCCATCCGGAATTGATGGATTTGCCACAGCATGCACCTAGTCCTCGCCCACCGCGCTTGGATACAACCATCGAATGGGAAAATCCCGAAATGAACACGGCATTTAGAGAGTAGTTCAGATGAAAGACGGCAAGCATGTGTAAGATTAGGGCATTGGGATGGTGGGTGAGGAATGAATGACGGGTGCAAGTGGAACACCTCATCCACTATTCCAAGTGTTGCCTCGTTCAACGCATTTGGACATTTCAAATGAGTGGAAGATTGGTCTAGAACTGCATAGAAATGACAATGCTTTGGTAAAGAATGGTGAAATCTACAGTCGGTCGTATAATATCTTACAGATTTTTTAGAATTAAACTGATTATCCACTCTGAATCTTGATTAATAAAATATGTTTGCCCATCTTTATATTTTAAGGAATAAATGACTTATTTTTGCTTCTATATCTCCCAAGTTACACAATCGAAATCATGAATGAAACATCATTCTAAAGAATTTTCATTGAAGTTGTAAATTCTAAAGTTTTCAATTTAAATCCCTTCTTTGTATCGTAATTCATTGACAGTTTCGATAAATCGAACATTTCGATTCAAAAGTAGATTCTTTATCTAGAACCTGTAAAATTATTCGCTTTTTAATGTCAGTTTTATGCGTTTCAACAAAAAAACGAACCGACACACCGATGTGAGAAAGCCTCTGTTCGCCAGAGATTCTAAGGTGTCTATTCTGGTACCCCCGGTTGGGTTGGGAGACGTCACTTTTTCCGCACGTTAACAACGGGAAAAGAGACGTCTCCCAACCCAACCGGGGGTACCAGAATAGACCCCTTTGAAAGTCCTGCGTCACCTTGGTTCACCGGCAGGAGGATCCACCAGGAATTCCTGGATCTGACGCCACGTGCGCCTGGTGCTCACCCACCGCGCTTGGATACGATCCTCGAATGTGAAACTAATTCCGAAATGAATTTGACGATCAGGATGTACCTCAGATTTTTAAGAACTCACATGCCACATATTAGTACATTACAAATGCGACAGCACATCTTTTGATACTTTTTAAGAATTTAATGACTTCCCTATTAAGTATATTTGTAAGGAATCGCACAATCAAAAATTTTAATAAAAACTACCGAGAAAGAACTCCGCCTTTTATAATAAAGGGTCTATTCTGGTACCCCGGTTGGGTTGGGTTCCGTTGTTAACGTGGAACCCAGCAACCAAGGAAGCCACCAAAACAATTAAAACCTCCTTTGACATCTCCATGCTGCTAATTGATGGCCGTCACCAACTCTAGCTGATATACTCGGTGTTGATAACTCTAGCTGATATACTCGGATAAAAAATTTTCAAGTCTAAGTACTCATATTACATAAGACTTTAAGCTTAATAAAATGCTTTTTCGTTGACGCGTCTTTCGTTGATTTTGGATAGCCCTCCCCCTTGACATCTTACCCTTTCGTTAGCAATCAGCTTACCCTTCCCTTTAGCAATCTCCAAAAAATTCGAAGTCGAGATTTTGATGAATCTCCACGTTTTAGACCTCTCCCTGAGTCCGAAAAACACAATTTTGGGATTATGTCTGTCTGTGAACACGATAACTCGAAAGCTATTGGAGCTGCAGGGATGAAATTTGGTATGTGATCTTTACGCACAATTTTTAGATATTTATTAAATTTTGGTCGAAATCCGTCTACGGGAAGTCTGTCTGACTAATCCGTGTACATGTGAACACGATAACTCAAAAACTTAAATAGCTAGATGGATAAAATTTGGTACACAGTTTTATCATCAGGAATGTAGGTCCCTATTAAATTTTGGACCAAATCCGTCAACGGGTTGACTGTCTGTCTGTATAATCGCATACTTGTGAACACAATAACTCCTAAATGTAATGACTTAGATAAATGAAATTTGGTAAGTGGCCTTCTAACCTTAATTGTTATTTAATTAGATCTATGTCCAACTTTTGTTTCAATCGGTTAAAAAAAGGCGTTCAATTTGCATGTTCAATTTTCTTACTATGTCGCAAACCCACTTTGCGTCTTGGCGAGCGCTAACCGAAACTAGTGGATGGTCATGGCATTTTGGGTTACAGAAGGTTCGTATATGAAGGATAAATGATACATTTATAGAAAGTATATGAGAAAGTTTAGGGGACACCACTCCCCTTGGAATTTCATTCTCCCCTCCCCATCATAGCTTCTTCTTATTGTGACAAAAATCGTCCGGTGGGAGTGCGGTGAAAGCTTTCTAACAGGGAGGTTAATGGAGAACGACGCTTTATTCACGAATATTCCGGAAAACGCGAAGAGCAGGTGACAAGAAAAAACAGCACTTGTACATATTAGCAACACAAGCAGACAGAAAGTCACTAATAATAACCAAAACAGCACTAACAATAGCACTCAGCATCTAACGGCTGTCCAATTCGTACTGCGAGCAGACTCCAAAGAGATCCTTCCCTCGTTCGAGCACGCCGGTATTTATAGTCTTCCCGACAGTGCGTGATGTCACATGGAATTCTCTAGAAATATCTCAATATCTCCGTTCCTATTAGAAATAGTCATAATTCCCGCATATTCGAGAACCTTCATTTTGTCGCCAAGATTGGAGGTAATTGGCTTCCATCCAATACGAATCCCTGTAAATCTCTCTTTCCAACCTTAAGACTATAATGGCAGAGAAGCGATATTACAGTTTCGGAACAATATAAGGGATCTGAAGTACCATTCGCTTTTTTTGTGTTACTGCACCCAACAGGAAAAACACCGCATTCCTTCATTTTCTCCCTAGGTCTTGCCCTCCTGTGAAGGCAAAAACAGTAATCTTGAATGACCTTAAAACACCGATGAGGATTGTTTAAAAATTTGTAGAAATTAGACAATACATTGCAGAGCACTTAAAATAACGTCGCTGGAATGATAATTGTTCGCTATTTAAGATGGTATATAAATGGCATTTTTGTGATGATTATTTTAGAAGTTATCGTTGAAAAACTGAACAAAAATACCGGAGTTTAGCTTAATTTTTGATATTTTATTAAATAATAAATAATAAAATTCTGAAAGATGAAAATAGCACAGTTGACCTAGAAATGCGCCGCAGTAAAGCATGTGGAAATTTCATGTTGCTAGTGTTCACCGTTTAGGAGGAGTTTTTGTGACAGACAGACAAACAAACAGACAGGCACATGTATTTTCTGCTTTATATTATAGAGACTGGGAGCCCTGCCCCTTGCTCGCTGCTGATCGCGAACCATCAGAAGAATTGCGTAGCAATTCTCCCAGATTTGCTATCCAAATCCTGCTCACTTCGCTCGCTGCAATGAAGACACTGTGTATCCTAGCATAAATCATTTGCGGTTGAGCTCTATAGATTTGCTTCTGATGCTTTGACTTATTATCAGCACAGAATAAATTTGTTGGCCTGAAGAAGGTCTTTTACTTTATTTTGTAAACATTTAGAAGAAAAATGGAATATTCGAATGAAAATTATGAAAATTTAAAAAAAGCTAAATAAGGAGTTTTATGTTATATAAAGAGAATCCTAAATACAAAATGGTAAGACTTAAGAACACGATGCGGTTTTATCGCTAAGCCCGCCAAAATCGCGCCAATTTTTAAAAAGCTCTTCAAAATGAAAAAGTTTCAGGATTACCACATTTGCCTAAGAATCGCCCACAAGAAATTCCATTATGATAGCCGCACCGTATTTTTAAGTCTGGCCAGCACACTGAGAATGTTGAAACAAATTATTCCTCTCTCTTTCTCAGTGCTTTCCAGAACCTTCTTTCGATGATTAATTTGCACATTGAATTTAATTTTTCTCATTATTTCGATGATATTCAAAAGCACGGTTGACATTTATTATTAAAGCATTGAAAAAAGGCTCAAACTAAATTGGACTCGTTTGTTTAAGTTTCGAAAGTGAAATCACATAATCCATCAATTGGTATAGATGTTTCCAAATCTTATAGATAAATAACGCGTTTTTAGGGAGCCACACAAGAGAAATTACTAATATAATAGCCCAGATCTGTCTCTCACTGATCCGGTAACACTTTGGTTCGGCTACGTGCTAAACAAAATCAGACGATCTGTCTACGCCTACAAATAAACACGCCCCTTTGCTCTCCGTCATTAACGAACGCGCAAATCCGATTTCTTTTATGACGTCAAAGAACTCGGATAGTTTATTTTTTATTCATGCTGGATTGGAATAAATTTCAATAAAATAACTTCATCTGTTTCATTTCTTTTTTGCCTCGGTAAAGTTATTTATGAAAACGAAAGTTCGTGGCAATTGATTCATGGCGTTTTTTATATATAAATTGGAGCCGCGTGAACAGTTTTATCTGTTTTTTTTATTCTTTTCTTTCAGTATTTATTTATTTTGTATTTGGTAATGCATTTTTTTCTGTTAGTGGATTTCACCATATTTTTACTCGGACGAAACGAAAATAATTGTTAAAAGCAAGGTTATTATTAAATGAAGGTTAGTGTCAATTGATTCATCAGTTCTGTTTTTCATGTTTGTTTTTTTAAATTTCTTAAGCACTCTGCCAATGTAAATGAGATTTTCTACTACAACTTTCTTTAGTAAATCTGTGAAAATGGATATGGGATATGTTTGCAGGGCTAAAAGCCGATCTTAGACGGGCACAAATCTTCTAGTGTATAGATATTGCCCATGTATCAGGCAAACTGGCATCAATGATAAGGGATTCTGTACCGTTGCATAATCTATCAAGGCACCGTTCGCAACCGTCTCGGGCCGACCATGCTATCTGTGGACACAAACAAGTAACGAACCAGAACAGAGGTTCCAAACCTGTGGTACGCGCAGGACCAGTTGGGGTATACACGAAATCAAAGTTGATAATGTCTTTAACAAAAGTCCGGTAAGTCAAACTGTCTGGGCGTGCATAAAGAACTAAAAAAACCGAAATATATATATAAAATGTTTTCGTAATTGTAGTCGTTAAATAAAAAAACAGGCCGAGTTATATTCTAAATTTCATTTTATTATGGGAGAGTGACGGAGTATACGTACATCATGCTTTAAGTTTCATGCCAAAAGAGAACAGAAGATCCCTGCTTTTTCTCAGGTAGGGATTTAACAGATAGACATGTGATCAAAGTGAAGGGAATAATAGCTATTTTTAGTATATTATGCAAGTGTTTTAGGTAAAAGTCTGGAAAAGAATTCGCGATTTATGTTGGCGAGTGGAAGCAATTAGAATATTCTTTTAGCAATAAATATGCAAACGAGAGATTTAATATATCTCCAGCGCGGGAAAACTGGAGTTTTAGAAAAGTGATTTTGGAATACATTAAGATTTTAAAATATATAATATTAGAATTTGAAATAAAATTAAGTGAGATTATTACATATATTTACATATATACTCAAAAAGAAATTGCTCTTTTATATACAGTGCTGTTCAAAATTATTAGAACGGATTGTTAAAATTTCCTTTTTTGCTCATAAAATTTTTTAAACTTGATAATTTGCTATTTTGTCTTGATTTTCTAGTACCTTATTTATCCTCCATAAATTCAAGTTAGTTTTACTTATTTCGTGAGATATCACTACTTCTTAGAAAGAAAATTATTGTTTTAAACAGTAGATTCTAGTTGTTCAAAATTATTCGAATGACTGATGACGAAGGTCATATTTAAGTGAGTACGAATGGGATTTGTTTTTATTCTGGTAAATTTTAATAATTTTAAAACATTAATTTATTTGGTAATTGATTTTGGGGGTCTATGAAACAGTCAAGACAACAGTAATGCTCAAGAGCTGAAAGATTTCTACACATTTTAAATTAAACGCACATAAAAATTGCAAAGGAATCCGTCTTGCCTGCCAAAACCAATAATTTTTGCTAATGTGTGTATATATGAACTAAACTTCCATACTAATTACTCAACAATTCAACAATTTTGAATTTTTGCACTTGCAACAAAGAAGTCAATAAAACGAGATAAATAATGAAACGTTGGAATTTCATCATTGTTTACTGCAATAAGCCACACTAAAACAATTGCTTCTCCACAGAATATTGTTAATATTTGCAACAATATGCTACAGTTTTATATTTCTGGATTTTCTTCTCTGCCTCATTTGATTATTAAATCACTGCGAATATTGTGTGATTCACTACGTTAAAAACTTTTTTGCGAATAATAACGAATTATTTGAGAGAATTGGCATTTTCTTTCTATCTTTTTGAACTATTTTTTAAAGAGGCAATGGGAATCTTTGGAAACCTGATCTATAATATGTAAGTGAATTCTTTATTTTCATCTTTTCATTCCAAACCTTTTCCCTAAAAATTTCTCTTCTTTTTCCAAAAGGAATTGAATTTACACTATAAGATGGTACTAACCGAGGCTCAACGAATTCATTTTTTAAAAATTAGATGCTTTTGTTAAATGAATGAAAATTAAACTTGAAATTAAAATTCAATATCAAAAATTAATTTTTATCTATTTTAATAAAATGATGTTAATTGCACTATATTGTTATTTATTCAAATATACAATGATAATCAAAAGGCATAATTGTATTGTTTTTGTTTATTTTTCGGCTCCATTTTTCGAAATTATATCGTTAGGGCTGAAGATGTGTTCCTTTTTTTTCACGGGCAGAAAGTAAGTTTTCTGTCTTGTGTTTCTTTTGCTTTTTGTTCGAAAGACATAATTGCAGTATTTGATGGTTGTTTTTCCTTCTCCTTCGATACGGGATGTTTCGGATCGCAGAGAAACCACAATTCATTAATAGTCGATTTCTCTACAGAAAAATATCCCAATTTTGTGAAATTTCGAATCCAAACAGGGGGTGAACCTTGAAAAAGTCCATCTGCCGGATTCTTCTCTTATTATTATTTTTTTTATTTTTTGTTTCTATTATTGTGTCGATGGTAAATGTGGAGTTTACGGTACCCACCTGTTTCTCGCCAATTTTTCTTGGCGAAATTTCATGTGCCGTCGCCAAATACTGTTTTGGATGTGCACTGCAATTCTTATTGCTGTCTTGAGCATATGCACCTGAAAACGAGAGATTGAGCACGCAATGCCTGCGGCATTTCAAGTGTGTACCGGGCAAATTTTTTTTATCTTAAAAGAGCATCAGCGACTTGGCTTTCAGCATAGTAGGAAACTAGTAGCTTCCCTCTTGCATTGAATGTTAGGAATCTATGTTTTTTTTTAAATTCCGAAAACTAGAATTTCCGCACGCAATGCCTGGGGCATTTCAAGCGTGTACCGGAAAATTTTTTAACTTAAAAAATATCAGCGGCTTCGCTTTCAGCATAGCGGAATACTCGTAGCTTCGCTTATTCGTTGAGAATCAAAACACGCAGAATAACATACACGGTACTGAACCGATATACAATCCGAAGAATTCCAGACGAAGTTTTATTCAAATTCGAATTTATCCACCAATTTCATCGAAGAGTTGAACAAAACAGTCCAATCGAAATTTGGCGCAATATAGCCTGATAAGCAAAACGCCGATGAAAAGATTAATTTGTGTGCATGCACGCTTGTCACTCGTTAAAAACATCTAGACACATCCAAAACAAATGTTCTCTTATCGCTGTTTTTGGCGGCAAAGAGTTTGTGAATTTAAGAGGAAAGAAGTAAGTGAGTACCGTAAACTCCACATAAACCGTGTTGACTTTGCCCTATGCGTGCTTTTTCAGTTTGTTAGTTAATTTTTGAATATTAATTGTTTTTAAATGTTAACTTATTCAACATTTACATAATTCATTGTTTGCTGTTTCTTTTATTCACTCGCTGCGGAACATGTTAATAATGTCGTGTCCTGAATAGAGAAAAAGTTATTTTTCCACACTGTATGGATTTTTATTTTTATTATTATTGACAAAAAGTTGCGTAAATATCTATAAATAAGTTCTAAGAATGCTGGAAAAAATCAGATATTTTAATTTAAGTTTTGATTAAAAAATTTATCTCTTGAAAGAGTTTTTGAAAGTTAATTTTACAAATTTTACAATTAAAAATTTAATAGATTATTTAAATTCTTATATACAATTTCTTTTCTGTCAAAGTTATTCAGTTATTAAATATCTGAATATTAATTCAACATTATTTGAAAAATGGTAGTTATACTAACATGAATCACAGCGCAGTTGCAGTGTTAAAAGAAATCATGAAATTTTTTAAATTTAATATTGATTAGTTGCCGATATGAATTTTAAATTTTATTTCTAATAATAATAAGGGCCATGAGGTATAACTTTTAAATATAATTTATTAATTGAGATGAGACGGCAAGATTGCTCGTAATGTGATTTGAAGTAAAACGTATTATTTAAATTATATCAATCAGTCCGTATATTTCGCTTATCATGGCCTCCGCGCCAAATAATTAACCATAAATTATAATACATTCAAAATGAAGTGCAAATCTAAAACGTACTTATAAATATAAAAAATAACCGTCTTCTGCGACCAGTTGTTTATAATTATGTAAGTTTTAAATATCTCATTGTCATATTTCTCACTGGCCGCCTTCGGCGATCAGCTTGTTCGCCAGGAATATAATTACAAATGAATCTCTTATGAGTAATTTTATATTCCTGGTTCCCTTAACAAAGTAATTTTTAACTTCAAATTGCGATAGACATTTAACCAGCGTTCTTTTCGTATCCGACTTTACTTTCTTATTCCTTATAAACAAAATAGCTCTCTTAATCGTACTGCAAACTACATTACTGATTACATGTAAAAAATATGGATCTGCATTTTATGTCAGCATTTTAGTCAGTCATTTTATGTAATACATTTAGAAAGTAATTATATGTGGATAATTTATTCTTCATTACGCAAGAAGTGTACAAAAACATTTGTACGGAAATTAATCAATTGTCATGAATTTAAAATATCACCTTTATCTTATCATTAAAAGGTTTTATACTTAATTCAGAATATCATTCCTGTTGCTCCAACCGCTATTTTCCTATTGATTGAGACATGAGCTTTTTAAATCCTTTCCTTTTAACCGCAAATGACCGCTTAGCGGGCGTCCCCCCGCCCTTCCTCCTTACCTTTGTTCGAAAAGAGAATCGGTCTCCTTGAGCGAAATTAACCGCAGTTAATGACAATTTAAAACCTTGTAATATTAAACGTAATTATCACACAGTACTCATACTAATATCATTGGAAAGGTAATTGCTTGTACTTTAAAGTCGTATAAAAATCCTTTTCATGCGATAGTTCTTTCGGAAGTTATTCACGAAAATATGGCCGAAAACGGTCGAAATTTGCTTAATTTTTAAATAATTAAAATTTGATTAAAAAATTGGAAAAAATGGCTCCGAGGGACACATCCCCACCCTCCAAAGTATACCTGCACCATATTTGGTAGCTATAGGTTCAACGGTCTGTTCTGTAGACCGCCAACAAACAGACATTCCTCTTTATTATTAGTAGAGATAATATTTCTGATAATATCAACATCTACATGGAATAACTCTGTAACCCACACACCATCCAACCATAACAACGGTTTCAATTTTCTGTCTGGAGACCGCAACTGTAATTTGCATTGTACCTCATCTGTAAATTTCGTTTTGTATAAATATTGTTTGCTAAATTTCAATAAAGTTGTTCGAGGGGCGGCTTTCGGCGAGAGCCTGAAGTGTGGCCTCGGCAGGTTTGATTCGCTTCCACTGCACGTCCATCCCAACAGCTCAAAAAGAATCACTAAGACTCTAGGCACGGGGACGTGTTAGTGGCGTTTTCGCCAGTAATATTAATAGCCTGTGGATGTGTTTGCAACTTGGCGAAATAAATTGGCGAATTGGCGGTTGGAGAGGCTGAGGGACTCTGCCAAAGTTTTATTTTGCGATATCTCGTGAAAATGGAGGATGGTGGATGATAGGCGACCAGTGATGACATATGTAGAGGTCATAAGCTTTCATACAAATAAAAATGTCGAAATCGGTCCAGTGGTTGGGGCTGAGGGACTGGTCCTCTGGTTTTGCCAATTATTTATTTTAAATATATAGATGTACATGTTATAATTTTTTTTCTGATTTTTGATTGCATTTTCTGATTATTGTTTGTATGCATGAAATACACACACGGAATAAGTTAAAGTTTACGATACAAGCTCAACATACTTTTTTTTAATGATTTTAACATTAGACTGAACTATTTTTGGAAGAATAAGAAATACATTAAAATGTAAATTTCACAAAAGTAACTTTAAAATTTCAAAATATTCTTTGACACTGTGATTCGAAACCAACAAGCCTTTCATTATATACTTACTGAATTGAAAATTTCTTGACATTATAGTCTGGTTCATTTATAAGTATTCTGTCTGCTTTTTTAAAGTTATTATAGAGTATATGTAAAACCTACTCCTCTATTTTTCTTACAGCATCTACAGCTGCAGGAAAAAAGGAGAATGCAAACCAAGACCCACATTAACTACCTGTGGTGATCTTCAAAACTATCTGCAAGCTGAAAAGAAACGCTTTTCGAAAGCCAAACGCAATTACCAACGCGTCAAAAGAGACAAAGCATTGTTTCGTTTGGTGCACGCTGAAAAGTTCGAATTCTATTTTTAACTTTTTAGCTTTAACAGTCTCATATTTGCACAGTCTAGTAATTAAAACACCAAACTTAAAGGTATGGAAAAAAAGTCAAGATTGCATGCTTATTCGGATAAAATCAATAGTGACTTTATTTCTCGAAACTATAAATTGGAAATAATGGATCTAATCGCTCAAGTATTAACAGAAACTATTCTTCGGAATTCAACCGTTTACTTGATTCGAAAGGCACGTCAGTTCTCAAGTATCTGATTAAGTATCAAATATCTGTCTCTGCTTTTTATTATGGATCTATGCTTCGTTTGTTAGACGATGAAAAGTTTGAATTTTATTTCTAACTTTTAAGCCTTAACAATCTCATATTTGCACAATCTAGTAATTAAAGCATCAAACTTAAAAGAATGAAAAAAGTCAAGCTTGCATGCTTACTGAAAATACTGACATTTTATTTCTCGAAACTATAAATTGGAAATAATGGATCTAATCGCTCAAGTATTAACAGAAACTATTCTTCGGAATTCAACCGTTTACTTGATTCGAAAGGCACGTCAGTTCTCAAGTATCCGA
Source organism: Araneus ventricosus (assembly GCA_013235015.1). Taxonomy (NCBI): domain Eukaryota; kingdom Metazoa; phylum Arthropoda; class Arachnida; order Araneae; family Araneidae; genus Araneus; species Araneus ventricosus. The sequence continues at coordinate 435,846 of BGPR01000035.1, read as the reverse complement.
TTAAGTATCAAATATCTGTCTCTGCTTTTTATTATGGATCTATGCTTCGTTTGTTAGACGATGAAAAGTTTGAATTTTATTTCTAACTT
>BGPR01000035.1:419186-434208 GCA_013235015.1 Araneus ventricosus | reverse complement strand
CGACAGGTTTGGGAACCTCTGACTGAGGTGACAGATGAAATTTGGTTTGTGGTCTTGTCACCACCATTGTAGATTTGTATCAAATTTTGGAGCAAATTGGTGCAAAGAAAGACATCCCAAACCCACCCTCAATTATACTAGGAAACAAAAAAACGCGCTTATATTGTGTTAGTCGAGAGAGAACACCGTTGGTTGTGAAGTTACCGTTTGTTCATGTTTTAAAGTATACAGAAATAAACAATGGCACAAAAATCACCCACCAGGATTATTAGATCTCCGATTACTCTGATAATTGAAGAGCTGAGTGGATGAACTTGTTGACATATTTGAAAAAAATGACGGGAGGCTGTCTTTTTCAAACAGCCGCTGGTGTTCAAGGCGTGGGACTGCTTTACTCGGTTGACTCTTTTATTTCTCGAAGTTACTCGCGATACTCTTGTTTCTCGAAGTTACTCGTGATTCACTTTTGTTTCTCGAAGTGTCTCTTAATTCTCGGCCCATTGTGCGCGCTCACCTTATGCGTGTGACGTTACCAATTCATGCATCTTTTTGCCCAACTTTGTGACTCCGTAGTCGTTGAAACACAATTCCGATCTTCAATTTTTTTGTAACTTCCGCTGTTACCCTTTATCTCCAAAATAAGACATTAGTTATGTTTTTAACATGTGTAGTTACCGAGATATAGAGGATCTCCCATACAACGTTTTTTGTGGCGTTTTGGCTTGTGAATCAAAATCCTTCCCGAAATCCCAATGGCAGGAACGTAGTCCTACGTTAAAATTGAGATAATTAGTCAAAAGAACATTTTGAAGTCTAATTTAAATACAGGAAGTTCATTAAATCTGTAAAATAAAAAGTAACAAAGTTTTCAGTTGATGAACATGTTAAGTGCACTGTCTCTTGCTGTTTCATAGTGGAAGAGCATATTAAGGGCACTTAACATCTTCTTCTATGAGAAAGTTGTTAAACTTGTGTTAAAATAACATCTGCTTCCCTTGAAGCCGAATCGTCTTCAGCGCGCGAAATTGTATTCATACAGACGAAAATATTGACAAGACAATTCGAAAATAGAAATCATTCGCTTTTAAATGGCGTTTTCGCATTAATTCTTTACAGCTTTTTCGTATCTTGATAGTGATCGTGATTTCGGAAGAATTTAGTTTAGTTACATTAACGTCCCGTTTTGAAGCAACACGAGGGTTATTTGGGGGCAGACCTCGTAATTTTGAGTCACGGTCAGATGACGAGGACGACAAAAGAGCAAGCACTCCCATCGCCAAACTAACCAACGTGAAGACCTTTTGCCACTACGTATGAATTAGCGTGCAACAGGCCCCATACACGGCGGATCTTCGGTGAAATCGGATTTCGAACCTGGATCCCTCCGGCCCCAAGGCCGAGACCCTACCACTAGGCCACAGCAGCCTCGAATTGAGAAGGAAACATGACACCAGGTTCCTTCAAGAACAATACCTCCAAATCATAATGCAAAGTGGCAGAAACCATCATGTTACTGATATGACTCCCTACTTTCGAAATTGTAAAGATCTCTATTATACACTACAGCTCACCAATCTGAAAAGGAATGTCCTAAATGAAAAAGTTGCTTTCCGAGACAGCGTTAAGTGGATTAGAATTGAAAAATTCGGCTCGTACTTGTATAAGGATTGTTATGATCCTCATACAACTTTCAAGAAAGGGGACTTGAGGAGACAGATAAGGAGTAAAAAACAACTCGTCAAAGTTGGAGATTTTCATTGGGAAGAACAACCGGTACCGGTGCGAAGTTAATAGTAGAAAAAAATCGGAAACATAGAACAACAGCTTCCTTTTATTGAAAACTAACTGATAACCCGGCTTTGCTCGGTATCTATATTTTTTCATATGCAGGCCTCTGTTTTTTTCCTACAGATATTGTCACTAACTTTACCCAACAAACGTAAATATCCTTTCAAATCTAGCATTTTTATTAACTTATAACAGTATGATTTAAAGGAAACGCCAGAATTTTGGAAAAAGAAACATTTATTTTAAACTTTTAGAAACAATAAACTATATATATATAATAACTAATACATCTTTACAATGAAAATTCTAATATACAGAATTTTTCCGTCGTTGCCGATTAAAAATATAAACTTTAAAAAATCTTTAGAACGAATAAAATGTCAGTAAAAAATATGCGTTACAAAATAAAACACCAAAAGAAAACCAGCGGGAGTGTTCTCCCCTAAACTTTCTCGTATACTTCCCAAAAAGGTGCTTTTTTCCCTTCCCCCGCGTGGCTAAAAAATTCGAACCTATTGTTACCCAGAATCCAATGACTATCGGAAGGTCTTTCATTATAGTGATTGAAAAATATCTAGGTAAAGAATGAAATTCAAAGAGATGCGTAACGATTTTCTTCCCCTACCGGCTCAAGGACAAACTGATGTAATTCGTTACTCCGTAATGAAATTCCTCTCCGTTCTTCCAGTACGCATACAGGTGGAGATAACGGATTCTATTCAAAAGTAAATTATACGGACCGACAGACAGTCAACCCTTTGACGGATTTGGCCCAAAATTTTATACGGACCTACATTCATGACATTAAAACTGTGCATAAAATTTTATCCATCTGGCTTTTCAAGTTTTTGAATTATAGCGTTCGCATGACCTCGAACATACAGACAGACAGACTTCCCGTTGACGGATTTTGTCCACAATTTGAAAGAAAACTACAAATTATGTTTAAAGACCACATACCAAATTTCATCCCCGTGGCTCTAATAGTTCTCGAGTTATCGTGTTCACAGACAGACACACAGACAGGCATAATTCCAAAATTGTGTTTTTCGCACTCAGGGAGGTCTAAAACGTGGAGATTCGTCAAAATCTCGAGTTAGAATTTTTTGACGATTACATTACTTTCTCTTTGTATACTTCGTATACGAGAAAGTAAAAAAGAGAGAATAAATGCAAGAAACCGAAATTTTTCCAATGCTTATAAATTAAATCATGGAAGCTCTGTAAGTTAATTGTTTGCAAAAAAAATCAAAACTTTAATTCAAGCAAACTTCTTTTAATACGGCTCAAAAAGAATAATACATGAAAAGAAATAAATAAAAAAAAAATGCAAGAACCAACAAAATAAATGCCGGATGTGAATAATGATGGAGAAAGAAAAACATTGCGAAAATAGGCAAAAAGGCCATAATTTACAGCTTAAAATTAAATAAATAAAAAACTTCATTCGAATTTTCTAAAAAATTTTCATGGTACTAGCTCCCTTTTGTGCTAATCTATCACTGTGCCAAATTTGGTCCCGGTAAGTCAAACGGTTTGGGCGTGCGTAGAGAACAAATAACGGACATAGATACATACTCAAAGAATTTGCTCTTTTTTATATAGAGAAGTATATAAATTTTTTAAGGATCATAAATTCGAAAAGAAAAAGTTCAATAACACTCTTCAATGGGTTTGATGCTTATTTTTATTAATTCTTAAACTTGCGTATTATTTTGTGATCTTTCAACACTGCTCTAACATCCAATTTGATTAAATTTTCTTGTTCAACCTGTGATGAAAATATGTACAGTTTTATATTTATACAGTTTTGCTTTTCATTATTATGCCTGTTATGGACAAATGATACTGTAGCGCATTAAATGTAAGAAAAGGTTAAGAATTTAGAAAAATGGCTTCATTTTCTTAAAAAAAAAGAATATAATTTTCTTTATGAATTATTATTACAAAAAGAAAAGGCAAAACATTAACACTCTTCAATGGTTTTGAGGTTTATTCTAATTTTTTTCAGAACTTACATATTATTTTGTGATCTTTGTGTGTGTGCGCGTGCGTGCTATTTCAATATTCAATTTGCTTAATTCTTTTATTTAACTTTTGATAAAATATATGTAGAGTTTCGCAGCTATACAATTTTGCCAATTCATTATTATGCGCATGTATTTAATACTAGCCGCCTTCGGCGACCAGCTTGTTCGCCGGGAATATGATTTCAATTGAACCTTGTACGTTTTTATATTCATGGCTGCTTTAACAACGTAACTTTAAACTTCAAATTGTGGTAAATATTTAACCCATGTTCGTTTAATGGCATTGCACTTGTTCTGTTCATTGTCTACATAAATGTTCCTAATGGAATCAAATAACTGACCATGCCATATAACATCTAATTGCACGTTGTCGGCACCATCTTCACTTTCTTATTCCTCTTGCAAAATATGCATTCGATTTCAACATAAAAATGTCCCAGCACATTTTATGGTATGTTAGCTGAACTAAAACAGGCTAAAAAAATAATGGAAACATGGTAACCATAATCATTCAGCTTGTTGGGTATATTTCTAAATATACGTAATATCTCAGAGAGCTAGGTTTACAGATTCCATAAAAATTTTGATGAAATAAAATCTGAAAGCAAAATGTATTAAGATATTACCTAAACTTTCAACAATTAAAGCGAAACACGCAATTAAATATTTGTTTAAACAATGAAAACTGTTTGAATTGAAGAGCTGAGTGGATGAACATGTTAAGTGATAATTGAGCGAATTTGAGAAAACGAGCTTTAAAGTTTAGAGGTTCCATTTTTGTTTCTTTTTTCACTCAATTTTTGCTGTTCCGACACTTTAACGACGAAAAAGCATTCAAAATTTGTTTATGTTTATTGACCTGGCTATAGCTCTTTTAATCAAAGTGAAATTTCATAATCTTTTGCACTTAACCTGTTCTTCCACTCAAGCGTAGTAAAACTTCTTTCGCTTAGTCGTGGAAGAACATGTTAAGTGCATGTTCCTTTCCGCATCAGCGTATAGTGATAGATTAAATACGTACTCATAGTAATGAATTGGTAAAATTGTATCAGTATAAAACTCTATATGTTTTCATCACAAGTTGAAATATAAAACTGTACGCATTTTCATAAAAAGTTGAACATGAAAAATTTAATCAAATTGGATGTTGGAGCAGCATTAAAAGATCACAAAATAATATGTAAGTTTAAGAATCAACAAAAATAAACATTAGATCCATTGGAAGAGTGTTAATGTTTTATTTTTTCTTTTAGAATTATTGATTCATAAAAAAATTTAAATTATTTTTTAATAAAAAGATGTTGTTGTTCTATGTTTTCAATCTTTTCTGCTGCAAATTTCAATTCTGTGTTCCGGTGTCCTTTCCAACTCAAAATCGTGAATTTCGACGAGTTGCTTTGAACCCCTTATCTGCTTCCTCAAGTCAACTTTCTTAATGGTGTGTAAGAACCATGACAATCTTTATTTAAGGAGAATTGGAACCCTAAGTCCGTTAACCCTAACCCTATTACTTCGATGTTCTTTTTCTCAACATCTGTTATAGATTCATGTTTGAAATTTTTTATACAAGTAAAGGACATCTATCTCATTATACTAAAATGCTTTTTTTTAATTCAAAAATTTATTTTTTACAAATTTTTTTTTGTCAAAACAAAAAAAATGTGAAATTGGCCATTTCGATGCACCTTTTCTCAAATTTTGTTATAGATACATGTTTGAGACTTTTTGTACAAGCAAAATACACCTTTCTCATTATACTGAAATGAGCTTTTCAAAAAAACTCAAAACTTAATTTTTTGCAATTTTTTGTGACAAAATAGGGTAAAATTTCATTATACCTAATTAAATATTTTGTAAATTTATAAAAACATTAAAAATTAACCAAAAGCTCATTTCAGTATAATGAGAAAAGTGTACTTTACTTCTATAAAAAAATTTCAAGCATGTATCTATAACAGATTTTGAGAAAAGGTACATGGAAGTGGCAAATTTAACCTATTTTGTTTTGACACAAAAAAAATTGTAAAAAAATAATGTTTTTAATTTTTTTTAAAAAATCATATTAGTATAATGAGAAAATTGTACTTTACTTGTATAAAAAATTTCAAATATGTATCTATAACAGATTTTGAGAAGAGGTGCATGGAAGTGGCCAATTTAACATTTCCGGACTTACGGTTCCAACTCCTCATAAGTACGAGCTGAATTCTCCAACTCTGATCCACTTAGCGCTGTCTCGGAAAACAACCTTTTCTTTCCTTTTTATATTGGTGAGCTGGAGTTTAGTTTGGAGATCTTTAAAATTTGGGATACAGGCAATCATATCAGTGGCATGGTGGTTTCTGCCACTGTTATCGAAGCTATTCAAATTATGATTTCGCGATATTGTTCTAGATGGAATATGGCCTCATGTCTACTTAAATTTTTCTCAATTCTTCCGAAATCTCGATCACTATCAAAATACGAATGTCCTGCCTCAGGAAGCTTATGTTCAATTACTTTGAAATATTCTTTTAGAACGAAATATTGATATAGGAATAATGTGGTTGAGTTTTTATTCTGGCCCGAACAAGATTCTGAACAGATAATAAGTTGATCTTTACTCCTTCAAGTTTCTAGAAGAGTTAGAACTAGGCCACCTCAGCTCAATTTGTTTAGCTATTAAAGACCTAAACAAATTAATTTAAGTGATCAGCGAAAACATTTTTAAATAAAAAAAACAGTTAGTCGCCTGGCTCAACTGCATAAGAGTCAATTACATCAGCAATGCTGAAATAAACCATAATTGAAAAAAAATTGAAGAGCTTCAAAAAAAATTCTTTTACCCACCGTTGATTTTTCTGTTGTTTGTCAGCGTGTAGCTTTGCAGTTCAGCGTGATGTATGGCTCATAATGAAGACCAAACAGAAAAACTATAAAGAATTATTCCGAAAACTTATTTTAAAAGCAAACGATTTTTATTTTCAAATTGTCTTGTGAATAAATTCGTCTGCATTAATATTATTTCCTGCGCTGAAAACGATTCGGCTTTAATGGAAGCAGATGTTATTTTACTCAAGTTAATAGGTTTCTAATGGAAGAAGATGTTAACTGCTCTTAGCATGTTCTTCCACAAGGAAGCGGCAAGAGGCCGTTCACTTAACATGTTCATCCACTAAAAACTTTGTTCTTTTTTTAATTTGCAGATTTACTGAACTTCCTATCTTTAAACTAGACTTCAACATGTTCTTTTGTCCAATTATCTCAATTTTTTCAAATATGTCACTTAACATGTTCATCCACTCAGTTCTTCAATTGCGTTGCAACAATGAAAAGTATTGTCGTTAATTATGCCAAAAATATTTTAACAAATTTATTAAAATTAGAGAAAAAATTGTACAGGAACTTAATTGATATCATTGAAAAGGTAATTTTTTGCACTTTCAGATACTGTAAAAATGATCTATGTGCTGTAATCTGTTCAAAAGTTTTTAAGGAAAAACGCCGAAATTTTGCTTAATTATTATTTAATTAAAATTCTAATTAAAATTTTGAAAAAGGTTCTGAGGCGGACATTCCCACTCTCCAAAGTATGTTTGTGCCAAATTTCGAACTCTAGGTCCAGCGTTCTGCCATGTAAAGCGCCAACACCCAGACACACACACATTCTCATTTATTATTATTAGAGACATCAATGTTACAGTGGCGAATCCAGGGGAGGGGCTATCGGGCTTCAGCCCCCCCCCCCCAGAGCTAAACAAAAATTCTTGATTTAATTTAAAATCACTACAACTGTTTGTTCTTAATTTTCATTTAAAAATTCCACTTGTACTTGTAGCGTTGGCGCGGTCGAAAACGTTTTTTGGCTAGTTATTTCATTGTATTTCTTATTAAATTATAGAAATTATTGTAGTGTTCTTTATTATTCTTATTGTCAGGAGAGAAAAGCCTGTAAAGTTAAAATGTTTTGGTTTATATAAGCTATGAGGTTTGATAAAACGATACAAAATTTTTATGACCGCGGCCCCCCCCCCCCCCAAACCCATATCCTGGATTCGCCAATGCATTGTTACATTGATGCAGAAAGGAAGATGAACAAATTTATTAAAATTAGAGAAAAATTGTACAGCAACTTAATTGATATCATTGAAAAGGTAATTTTTTGCACTTTCAGATGTTGTAAAAATGATCTATGTGCTGTAATCTGTTCAAAGGTTATTAAGGGAAAAACGCCAAAATTTTGCTTAATTATTAATTAATTAAAAATTCTAATTAAAATTTTGAAAAAGGGCTCCGAGGTGGACATTCCCACTCTCCAAAGTATGTTTGTGCTAAATTTCGTACTCTAGGTCCAGCGTTCTGCCATGTAGAGCGCCAACACCCAAACACACACACATTCTCCTTTATTATTATTAGAGATATGAATGTTACGTTCATGCAGAAAGGAAGATGCACATAACATATTCTTCCACGACTAAGCAAAAAAGAATTTTGACACGTGAACGGAAGAACTTGTTAAGAGCTAAAGATTATTAACTTTATCTATGATCAAAAGGCCCATAGCCATGACGATAAACATAAAATAAATTGGTATGCTTTTTCTTTGCTAAAGTGACGGAACAAATTCGTATCTTGCGTTCTAATCATCCGATTTCCCCCATGTTTGCTTTCAATGTAGCACTTTTAATCCCCTGACCCGTTCCCGAAGGAATTTTGAGCCCAACATCAAATTTAATTTTTGGTCAATTTCGACAGGAATTGAAAAAATGTCATTTAGTTAAAAATTCATATCTCGAATTCTAATCATCCGATCTCCCCCAGATTTGCTTTAAATGTCTGAGTTTTCATCCCCTAACAGCAAAAACTGAGTGAAAAAAAAACAAAAGAATGTAACCTCTCAACTTTAAAGCTTGTTTTCTCAAATTCGCTTAATTGTTACTTAACATGTTCATCCACTCAGCTCTTCAGTCACACCTGTCTCTGTCTTTAAATTTCAACGTTCCCTCAAAACTAGCAAACGCCTGATGTTGGCTTTCAACATTCCTTGCCCTAAAAATCATCTAAAAGGACGAAACCACTCAAATCGTCATTATGGACGAGTTTTCTGTTTTGTTCATTTTGGTTCACAGGACTTTACCACCAGGATCCACTTCTGTTTTCCAGTAACCCTCCAATGTAAGAAATCGCGAAATCCATTTGGATAGATACTGTATCAAAGTTTAACCACGTTTAAATTTTAAAGTTCTTATCTAAATCGTTTGATTAAAAATTTAACCGCCCAACAAGCCTTAGAAGTCTCCGAAAAGAGCTATAACGAAAACTTATGGCAATGTTTCCACAAAATGAGATTCTTATTTTAATTAAACATTGCGAGCTACAGCATTAGGAACATCAAATTTAATATTTTTGAAGTATCCCGAGGCAACAACATTATAAAACTTTACTTTAAACATTAATTAACATCTTCGGAGTGTTGAAAGTTTGAAGATTCCCGTTGACGAAACATAATATCAGAAGTCGGAGCGTGTAGCGGAAGTTCTACTTTGCCTTTAATAAATAAATTAGAAAACTCATCCATAGGGCTAAATTCACAATATGACTTCTATAAATAAGGATCGCAAAATCGTATAATTTTAGTTTATAGTTAGGAAAGTACGCGCCATTTCTAGTGGATTAAAAGGAAAATGCAATGGCAGCTGGTATTTTAATATAAATTTTAGGTGAATTCTTGTGGCAACGATATTTTTCTTTTACCTCACATATAAAATTCATTAGTAGATGATACTCTATCAATTTAATCAATAAACAAAATTCGCATTAGTGCACTCAATCAAAATTCCAATGGGCCCTTTTAAAAATTTCGACTAATCAGCTCTTCTTACGTAAGTTTACTCAAAATTTGCTGTTCATGATTTTAATAATTAAGTAAAATGATTCACCAAGCCTAGATTTTAGATTTCAGTTTGAAATCTAGAATCCGGTACACTAACTCCAAAAAGATTCGACAAATTGGTCCATCACCAATACGATATCAGTAATCCATTAATGTCCAAGTCGCATTTTTTTCAGTAATATATCGTATAATATTAATTGTCTTGAAGGTTGAAATCTAGAAGCTGGTACACACTCTTAAAATGGCGCCAAGTCGCCAAAGCTAATGCAAGTATTACCAGAATTTAGCTTTGGCGACTTGGCGTTAATGAAGTGCAGCGGTCAATGTCTTGCTTTGGCGATTTGGCTGCTTTTTAAGAGTGTGTACCAACTTCTAGATTTCAACGATCTTGAAATCAACTGAAAAATTCTAAGGTTGAAATCTAGAAGTTGGTACACACTCTTAAAATGGCGCCAGGTCGCCAAAGCTAATGCAAGTATTACGAGAATTTAGCTTTGGCGACTTGGCCTTAATGAAGTGCAGCGGTCAATGTCTTGCTTTGGCGATTTGGCTGCGTTTTAAGGGTGTGTACCAACTTCTAGATTTCAACCAATTCTAAAAAGAATAATGCCGGAAAACTTTATGTTCTCTTCTCTCCCAAGCTTAGCTTTCCTATTTAGACAAAAGGTACAGCTTTGATATAAGGCATCATTGGCGATATTTTGTTTTGGCGACTTAACGATACAGTGTTCGGTTAGGCGACAAAAAGTCGCCAATACAAGATTATCGCCGGTGATGCCGTGTATCAAAGCTGTTCCAGACAAAGTCCTATTAATGCAAAAAAAACTATCAAAATCTCAAATTCGTTAAAATCTAGAAGATGTTATACACTCTTAAACTGGCGCCAAGTCGCCAAGGTTAATCCGAGTATTACTTGCATTAGCTTTGGCGACTTGGCACTAATGAAGTGCAGCGAAGGCTTTGGCAATTTGGCGGCGTTTTAAGGGTGTGCGCCAACTTCGAGATTCCAAAAAAGAAAACATATTCTTTCAAATGTATTCACTGGTATATTTGCTAAATGCGAGTAAATTAATTAGTAACTAAGTGAACAAAGTTACTCTTTTCTGCTTCACATAGAAAAAAAATAATATCGAATCTGACTTGGAAAATAAAAAATGGCGGTTGAAATCTAAAAGTTGATACACACACTTAAAACAAGTCGCCAAAGCTAATGCAAGTATTACCTGCATTTAGATTTGGCGACTTGGCATTACTGAAGTGCAGCGGTCAACGTCTGGCTTTGGCGATTTGGCTGCCTTTTAAGGGTGTGTACCAAATTCTAGATTTCAACCTGATATAGGACACCAATGGCGATATATTTTGTTTTGGCGACTTTTTACGTTTCGCGCCAATCGCGTGTGCCATGTTTGGCTGGGCAACAAAAAAGTCTCCAATAATACAAAATATCACCAATGGGGTCCTATATCAAAGCTGTTCCGAAAACGAATACTTAAAAAGACTTTTTGTAAAATTTATGTTGAAAAAGAATTCCTGTGTGTTTATGATGGAGTTTTAGCCTAGGGGGAAAAAAGGGGGACGCTAGGCATTGATGGGTAAATAGCATTAATGCTTTTTGGCGATGGAACGATTTGGTAAGTCTTGTGGAAGCCGGAGAATTTAGATTTTAACCACCTTGAAAAAAGTTAATCAAATTAAAATATTTCACTACTTTAAGTACTCACTGGCTTTGCCGAAAAGATAATATAGATTTCGTCTTATTAGTCTTTTTTTTAGTCTTTCTCTAGTAGTATCTTTTTATCGTAATTTTTTAATGATTTTTTTTCTTGGTAGTGTAACAAGTCGCCAAGTTTGTTGCAAACAGCAAAACGTTAGCTCAGCGAAGAAAAATGTCGTTATCTTATTATACCATAGACGCCACGTTTGTTTTACAGGCAAAAAACTGAAATTTTTTACTGTTATCGAAGCTATTAAACGACTGTATCAAACTTTACTGTTGAATTAAATTCCATTTCAAAACATACGCCAAATCTGGCGATTTTTCATCCAAGGGTGCGGGCTATTAGGAAAAGTTCCCCGCTTCGGATCAAGCTAGACACGTATTTTATTACCGAATGTGTCACAAAATTTATCATTTGTGAAATAAATAGTTTTAAAATGAGTACCAAAACGTGGTGTTTCATATGGAGATTTCTTTTAATTTATCGTTTCATTTATGGGTTATAAATATTATTTTCAAAAATGAATAATAATAATAAAATTGGTACAGCTTTGATATGCTGCATCACTGGCGATAATTTTGTTTTGGCGACTTTTTTCCAGCAGCTTGAATATAGGACCCCATTGGCGATATTTTCTTTTGGCGACTTAACGATGCTATGTTCGGTTAGGCGACAAAAAGTCGCCAATACAAGATTATCGCCAGTGAAAATCGTATATCAAAGTTGTTCCATAAAATTTGTATTTTTCCATTAGACCGAAAACAAACATCTTCCAGCACAAATGTTAGCGCAACATGTCACTTTTCCATAGCCCAACAGTTGCCAAAATAGGCGCGAAGGCGCCAAATACTTTCCAAGTACAAGAAACCATACGAGTACATTGCGACCGCACTCGTTAGGGCCGAAATCTAGCTATACCTGGCGAATATGGCTGAGATTGAAATATAGAAACTGGTCCGCACTATTAATACGTCGCCAAAGCGAGATTTGAACCGCTGCTGCTCATTGATTGCACTAGCTTTGGCGACTTGGCGCCGTTTTAAGAGTGTGTACCGACTTCTAGATTACAACCTATGGCCCTCACTCTTTCAACTCTTGCTAATGAAAAGATGTTACATTCGGCTCTTATTTCAGCTGCTGTCGATCTAGCTGAATAGTATCATAAGATCTGAGGTGAAATGGAATCTGTGCAGTTGACCACTGTTTCTTTTCAGGAGCACATAAAAGCTCTGGCATTGGTTGGTAAATTTGGCTAAAGAAACGTAATCTTGAAACGGGATGTCGATTGTACTTAGACAATCTCTTTTCTTATAGAAATGTAACTTTATGCTTTAAGGCTTCTTAATACGTTTAAAAGTTAGCAGTTTGAAGAAAATTACTTTATTTCTACCGTTGCTGATACATTTTTCATAAAAATGCATTAGAACATATTTTAATTTCTTCTGAACAGGCAGGGCCTGTACAAAGCTACCTGGTGTTTCTAGACAAAGGAAAATGTTTAGACCTAAGGACAAAGTACTGTCCCCTCGCCAAGTTAGCGAGCCTTTCGCCAACCGTTTGATCTTAACCGTTTTAAATTTAATATAAAAAAAATGGCGTCTTGTCGCTTGAAAAAATACATGCTTGGCGACTGTAACATGTTTAAAAGTCTAACAAATGCTCTTTCTCAATATTCACATACATAGCCAAATATAACATACCGAATAGTCAACTAATTTATATAAAAAATACCTACTGATTTTTTAAATGAACAAAGCAATATTTAAATTGTACAAAAATGTACTTCAAGCTTGAATGTTGGAGCTATTAGGCTAGCGCCAACATTCATCACAGAGAGAACTAACGCCAAGTTTTGGCTGGTTTCTGACTGAGCACCTGCAAACGGAAATGGGTACTTTTCCGTTAGCCGGGCCCAAATGGCGCCAATTGTGAACCAAACGCGAGTCAAGTCGCCAAGAGAGAAGCGATTTTCCGTTAGCCGGGCCCAAATGTCGCCAATTGTGAACAGCCAAGTCGCCAAGAGAGAAGCGATTTTCAGTTAGCCGGGCGCAAATATCGCCAATTTTGAACAGCCAAGTCTCCAAGAGAGAAGCGATTTTCCGTTAGCCGGGCGCAAATGTTGCCATTTGTGAACAGCAAAGTCGCCAAGAGCGAAGCGATTTTTCGTTAGCCGGGCGCAAATGTCGCCAATTGTGAACCAAACGCGAGCCAAGTCGCCAAGAGAATGATTGTAAGAAATTTGGCGGAATTCTACATTATTTGGCGATTTTTCGCTTGCGCCCGGCTACCGGAAAAGTACCCGGAAATGCACCAGAAAAAGGTTTTCTCAATAATTTGCTTTAACTCTCATTTAAAATATCAACAATTCGTTAACATGATAAATGTATTGTCACTTAACAAGCAACACCACGTATCTCAATTTTTCAGAGTTAAAAAAATGAATTTTTCGCAACCAATAACAAATATTTCTGAATTTCTTTCACATCTGGTAGGAACATGTTTTTCACATCTGGTAAGAACATGCGGTCTCATGTTCCTACCATATGTGAAAAAAATAGAAATATTGTTTAACAAAGGATTCCGAAACCCTCCGTGCTTTTGCGCATGCACCGGTCGGAGTTATTTCTTCAAAATAGGGGAAAAGTGAAGAATGGAAGGGGAGATGTGTGTGTTTACATTTTACTGATTACATTTTACAAATAACTCCGGGAATTGCGCTCATATGACTCATTGCCTGACACCCGTTTCCGGTGTAAAATCGTCCAAGAGTGCTAGTTTCGGAATCCGTTGCTGAACAGTATTCGTTATTGGTTGCGAAAAATTCAGTTTTTTCTTAATATTTAAAGCTTTGAAAAATTGAGATTGGTGGAGTTGCATGTTAAACGACGATATATTAAGCATGTTAAGGTATTGCTGATATTTGAAATACGAGTGAATGAAAATTATGGAAAATATATTAGACTTCCTGCTTGCTACTAGCGCCTAAAAATTTACAATACTAATTTGATTTTAATTTTGATTCAAAATATGTATTTAATTTTTTTTAATATGTTAAAAGTAAAGATATGATTAGGGGTTGTAACTAGACAGTTATCGATTTTGTAATATTACCATAAACACGTATACTATATATGTGGTACAAAGAGAATCAAATAAAAGTCAATTAGCAATTAAAACAAATTTAAAAATAAATTTAAACATACACTATAAAATTTAAACAATGTTTAAGTAACGCGCAATATGCCGATGCATACAGAAAACAATCGCTTCTCGGCCGTTTGGCTAAGATCAAAGTGTTCTGTTCTGATCTGCATACAAAAAACAAAGGAAGTCAAAAATTATTCAAAGAAAGCAAAAAAAACCAAGAAATACACTCCGAAAGAATAGAATTAAACAAGCAAGGAATCCATTCTAGTCCACTTTTTCAAGGGCTATAGACTATATACGATATGGATTTAAATTATTTGGGAAATTTCTCTGTAAGAAGCTTACCTTTCGTCTAAAAAAGCTTCTCTTACCCCGAAATTTCCCAATCAAAGACGAACAAGACAAGTACTACTTACAAAAGAATTTTTTAAAAGTAGGAAACAAACATTATACCTCTAACAAGATTG
>BGPR01000035.1:361304-410274 GCA_013235015.1 Araneus ventricosus | reverse complement strand
TTCAGTTTCCCCCATCTGCAGTGCTCAGCCCACTGGAAGGGAGAAATAACATCAAGTTAGAGTCCGACTTAAGATGGTGAACCGCGGTTGGGCACATCAATGAGCCGAAATGTTTCGCTCATTTTTAAAACCGTAGAATCTTGGAAGATGGCATCAAAATGGAGTTTCTTCTTAGTCAGTCGATTGAAGAAGATCTTTTATAACCATATAAAGTCAATTGAATCAGCGATTCAGTTTCCCCCATCTGCAGTCCTCAGCCCACTGCAGTGGAAGGGAGAAACATCAGCAATTCTTTGTCAGGAAAGCTGTCATAATTACTGACCGACGTCTTCGTTTGAAAGCAATAGTCACAAATCTTGAAGTCAGCAATTCAAAATAAATCATTTTTACATTTTTAGCACAAAGAAAATGGAAGTTAATGAGAGTCCGCAGTTGTAAATAATAAGAACAATTGAAATAAATATAGGGAAGTGCATCACAAAACATATATACAATTTCACAACTGAAGAAAATTATTTGATCATTTCTAAATGGAGAATGATCTCAACTTTTTAACGTGATACTTCCTGTGATTTTGCACCCATTCTTGGCAAAGAATCTTATAGTCCACTGGAGACTGTGGCACATTTTTCATAGGATCGTCGGATGGATTTAGAATGTAAGTGGAAGCATCAGCAACGCAATCATGGAAAAACGGATTCGAGGATAGTAAGGGAATCCATGACTCTCCGGTATTCATCAATAGAAATTTTTCGTCTTTGTTCAAAAAAGGATTTTGTAAGTCTTCCGTTAACTCACCCCCAAAAAATGGGTTAGGAAGCAATCCATCGGCATTAGAATAAGGGTTGGTGGACATATTTGCGAATGGGTTTGTGTCCATTACAGGACTTTTCCGCATTTCATTTTGATCAGAAAAATCATCGGTATTTACCTGAGTAGAAGCATCCTTCTTTTTTTCACGACGAAACCACGGCAGTGGAAAACAACAGGTAAATAAATTCTTAGCCGGCATCTTTATAATCAAAACCACTTTATTCGGAGATCTTTACACCAATTCGCACAAACGCAAAGTTTCCCGATCAAAATTATCAACTTAACTAGCAGTTGAAGCAATAATGAAAGAAAATATAACAATAATGATTTTGTTGCTGAACGTGTTAGAAGAATAAAATCATTGTTTTTTATTGTTGAAAGACAAAAAGGTTTTTTTTGTAGATAACAGTGATCATTTTGTAATAATGAAATTTCAACAATAATTCAGAAAAAAAATCGAGTTATCTTATTCGTTTTAGAAGTTTTTAAAGAACTTTAAACTAATTTTAAAAACAAGTTTTACAGCATAATTTAAAATTTTCATTCATTCAAACATGTTCATTTGGCCTAATTAAAGTTGACATGCTCCATTTCTTTTTCTTGGGTATAAAAACGGAATCAATGTATATCTTATCGACAAAGTATATACAGTACAAACCCGGTTAACCGAAGTTCGGATAACGTTTCATTCGGTTAAGACATGAATATCTATTACTGTGTCATATCTAATTAAAGTATGAAGTTCTAAAATGTTTGGAGTGTAGGGGGAATTTAAAACTCTCTTTTTAGGCTGCACTTATGCTCTTTATTAATGTTAACCCTCCGTCGGGCGCCATGAGCCTGGCAGACACATGTAAACAATTTCGTAATTAATATTGTTAATACCCATTAATTTGAAATTTAGCATTATAAATGTAATCACCGGCCTTCTTGGGGATATTGTTAGAAAAAAGTCTCGCCTTCGCGATTATTTTCGTGCAGTACAGTAAGAGTTTTTTGGATTTGCGATTTCAGAGTCATTTCGGATAGCACGGGTTTCAATTAACCGGTGTTTTACTGTAATTCAGTGTTTCATAGAATACCTAGTTAATTAGTGGAATAACTGATTAAGTTCATCTAAATAGGAAAACTCACTTGTATTGTACTTGTAAGAGTAGAACTCACTTGTATTGTACTTGTAAGAGTAAAACTCACTTGTAAGTGTAAAACTCACTTGTATTGTACTTGTAATAGTAAAACTCACTTGTATTGTACTTGTAATAGTAAAACTCACTTCTAAGAATGAAAGTCACTTGTATTGTACTTGTAATAGTAAAACTCACTTGTAATAGTAAAACTCACTTGTAAGTGTAAAACTCACTTGTAAGAGTAAAATTCACTTCTAAGAATAAAACTCACCTCTAAGAATAAAACTCACTTGTATTGTACTTGTAAGAGTAAAACTCACTTCTAAGAATAAAACTCACTTGTATTGTACTTGTAAGAGTAAAACTCACTTCTAAGAATAAAACTGACTTCTAAGAATAAAACTCATTTCTAAGAGTAAAACTCACTTGTATTGTACTTGTAAGAGTAAAACTCACTTGTATAGTAGGGATCTGAATAAATAGAAATGATGCCAAATTTGGTTAATATAATGGCGTTTATTTTCACGGTATCAGTTATTCTTGCGCTTATAAAGGTATAAATAATCATTTATAATCTTTTAACTGTAACTTACATTTGCTTAATTTTAAGAAAGTAACGGCCTGACGTTGTCTAAAATTAATGTTTCGTATATTTAAAACATTTTTTTTCTTGTGATCTTTCACTAACTTGCCACACATACGTTGCTTTTATTAAGCCTGTTAACGTTCGTATTGATTATATCATTATTGTGTATTGCTGTCTATTCTAACATTTTTTCTCATAAACATAACAAAATTGAAATGAACCTCTTATAAACCTCACAGCAAAAGTTGTTCGATGATAATCGAATCTTCATGGTCGACATGTAAAATATGTCGATAAGTATTGAGTTTAAATAAGCACACTCAGTTCTAAATAAAACATAAGAAAGGCGCAGTTCGGGTCCGTGCCGTACATTTTTCGTGTTCGGGATAAAATCCTAAAACAAGTGTTAAGTATTAATATGTGATTTAATTATCGATCTCTTTAATGCAATATTTACACAGAGTAGTATAATGGTTACGGAATAAATAAATCACAAGCTACCGCAGACCCTTGCTACATGCGATAAGCTTGTGATTTATTTATTCTGTAACCATTTAATTTCATTAGCAGATCAATGGGTCAGATGTCAACAGTCCTGACAAATATTGTTTTAAAAAAGTTTTGTAATTTTTAACCATTTTATTTAAGATTACTTTTAAATTTTAATCATATATACTCGAGATAGTAAAACCATTTTATTATTATTATTATTATTATTTTGAGATGACGCGTAAAAAAAAATTGTATTTGCAATTTTTCATAATATTTGATGCTGGAAATCTGCTTATACAGGAATTAAATTAAAATCAATAAAAAGTATCTGATTTTGGAAGTTCGGGTGGGGGTGGGCCCCGGAACTTACATTGCCTATAGGCCCCTACAAGGGTTAATCAGGCCCTGGCCCAAAGCGCACAAATTTGTTCGAACGGCCCTGGCCCAGAGCGCACAAATTTGTTCAGACGGCCCTGGTCCTCGTGCGGACATTCAGGTGAGAAATCACTAATGACTCAAAGACATGTTATATAGGAACATCTTAAAAATTTCCAAAACCTTATGATCATATTTCAATAGGGAAGCACTTGGTACAAAACTTTTCATATTAATTCCAATCGCGCGCCTCTTCAGACGAAATTTTCGGTTTGTAAATAACTAGTAATAAATATCAAAACATCTTTTCCGTTACTTGAGTATATGTGAGATGAAACAGTGGCGTCGAGTCGGGGGTTGAGGGGGACAATCCCCACCTTCTTTCTCAAGGGAAAATTAGATTTTTATTTCATTTTAGCTGCTATAAAAAAATTAATAGTGTTCGGAAAAGCTAGCTAATTTTGTAACTAGATTTTTATATTTTATTGTCTACCCCTATACTGCCGGGTCTTTTAGATGTCTATAAATTTTTTGCCCCCTCGCTTTTTAATTAATTAACAATTTCTTTTTGTTCCAGCAGAGTGCCCAGTCTTATACAAATCATAAGGGAGGGAATAAAAGTTTCAGTGCTAACTTTTAGCACAATCAGCCTTCCCCACCCCCCAAAAAATGATTTAGCCTTCTGTTGAATTGTTGAAGTTAAGTACTCAGAAATGTATGGGTGAGTTTTGTGTTTTGTTTATTTTGGACTAGCCGCCTTCGTCGACCAGCTTTTTCGTCAGGAATAAAATTTCAAAGGAATCTCTTATGCGTTATTTTATATCCCCGGTTCCCTTAACAAAGTAATTTTTAACTTCAAATTGCGAGAGACATTTAACCCGCGTTCTTTTCGTATCCGACGTTACTTTCTTATTCCTTATAAACAAAACAGCTCTCTTAATCGTATTACAAACTACATTACTGATGACCTGTAAAAAGATTGTATTGATCTGCATTTTATGTCAACATTTTAGTCAGTCATTTTATGTAATACATTTAGAAAGTAATTATATTTGGATCATTTTTTCTGCGTTACGCAAGAAGTGTACAAAAAAATTTGGGCGGAAATTAATCAATTGTAATGAATTTAAAATATCACCTTTATCTTTATGATTAAAAGGTTTTATACATAATTCAGAAAATCATTCCTGTTGCTTCAACCGCTATTTTCCTATTGATTGCGAGATGAGCTTTTTAAATCCTTTCCTTCTAACCGCAAATGACCAACAATGGCTGCCCTTTCATTGTTGACAAATGACCGCTTAGCGGCGTCCTCCCTACCTTTGGTCGAAAAGAGAAACGGTCTCCTTAAGCGACCTTGACTGCAGTTAATGGCAATTTAAAACCTTGTAAAATTAAAAGTAATTATCACGCAGTACTCATACTAAAATCATTGGAAAGGTAGTTGTTTGCACTTTAAAGTGGTATAAAAATCATTTTCATGCAATAGTTCTTTCGGAACTTATTCACGAAAATATGGCCGAAAACATTCAAAATTTGTTTAATTTTTAAATAATTAGAATTTGAATAAAGAATTGAAAAAATAGCTCCAAGGTGCACACTCTCACCCTCCAACGTATACCTGTACCAAATTTGATAGCTCTAAGTTCAACGGTCTGTTCTGTAGTCCGCCAACAGACACACACAGACTTTTTCTTTTATTATTAGTAGAGATTCACAGACTGTTTTTCGGTAACCCTCCGATTCAAGCAATCGTCAAGTCCGTTTGGATAATGTATAAAGCGCCAAGTTCAAATCAGTTCCTTCTTTGGTACACAAAGCGTTAAATTCTGTGTCCTTTCAGTTCGAATAATTCTTTTTATTTAAATCTGTTCAAAAAAAGCTCTTAAAACGGCTAAATTCCAAACGGAACGATTGTAATTAGCTAAATGGTTTGGTTAAAAATTTAACCTCCAGTGATTATCTAAATCCTATGATTAAAAATTTAACCGCCAAACAAGAATTATGGCAGCCTTTTCACAAAGTTAGGATCTTAGTTTAAGTAAACAGTGCGAGCTATAGCAATAGGAACACGAAATTTAATATTTTCAAAGTATCCTTAAGCCATAACGTTAGAAAAATTTACTTAAAACGTCAATTAACACATTCAAACAGAGTGTTGAAATTTTGAAGATTCCCACTGACTTAGAATTACCGCCGGAAGTAGGTGGTTATGGCGGAAGTGCTACTTTAATGCAAATAAACAAAACAGACAACTCGTCCATATACACGAAATAGCAAAAACAGTTTATTGATGTGAATGCATTTACAATACCTCTTTGTGTACAGTATTTGATGTCAAAAAAGGCAGTCTTCCAGAAATTTCTTGTTAGTCATTTTCGGCAATTGTTAGATTTAGTGACTCTTGGAAATGGTTGCAGAAGTTACGTGTAAGTTAGCAAAATACAAAACAACGGTATTAGGAAGCTGCCCATCCATGATGACTATGGTTTTTATGAAAATGATAACCCCACTCTCCCCATTAGGAAGTGGGTGCTGTTGGTTTACTCCCGCCAAGGGGCAACCCGAGTACGTCGATGAGAAGCCTCCGGGTAAGTAAGCGGATTCTTGCTTCCCTAGTGCGTATAGTAATGGAGTGGAGTTGAGTTATCTCCACTCCAATGGCGGGTCGTATCTCCTTCAAGAGGGTTGGGCAAACAACGGTGATAGTCATTTGGACTCCACCCTCAGTTTCCGTATTGCTGCCGTGACGACTATCATACATTTGACCCCGGATCCTATGGCAAGGCAGGGCAGGGGGAGCTCCTTCCTGGTCCTTACAATAGTCCTAGTGGGCCAGTGAGGAACAAGCATACCAAATTTCATCAAAATTGCCCTTGCCGATCGGAAGTGTTGCTGAATGAAAACACATACAAACACGTTGAATTTTCTACAGGATGTCGCGAAAAAGTGTTACCGCCAGTGGTGAGGGGTTCAACTGACCTCCCCCTTTTTGCGGGAATATTTTAATTTTTATTTGATATTAGCTACCTAAAACTAGAAATTATAAAAAAAAGAATTGTGTCTGGGAAAGTTAAATAAGTGATCAGTGATGCTTAATTTTCAATTAACCCTCTATGATTCACGAGAATTTGGTGCCGGATGTCTTAAAATGCCTAAAAATGAGGAGAACCGCCTAAATTGCTATCAATGTTACCTGTCTACCGCCGCGGTAGGACGACCCCGTACCTCTTAATGACCACTGGTCAGATGGGTGGAAAGAACTTTGTTCAATCAGTATGATTGATCACTGCGACATCTGGTAGAGGGAAAATAGTACCGATTCAGAAATTATCTATGCTTTTTCCAGGTGGCTAAATTGTCATCAATGGAAATGTGTAATTTACACTTGCTTTGAAAACATTGTTATCGAAATAAGCTCCAAAGTGAGCGTCTTCTTTGATTCTGAAATCTTTTTGAAGGTTCATGATGAGCCATAAATTACAAGTCAGATGTATCGTAACAACGGGGTACAAGATATCGTACCCCGTTGGCTAAATAACCTGCGATTGGGACCTTTGTGGTGAAACCTTCCGTGGTAGCTGGTCACCTACACTGATACTAATGTGTTTTCTGATGGGAACAAGAATTATACATCTTGCCATCGAGCAGTTCTTTACTAGATTCTGGTCAGCTCAGTATTCACCTTAGCTTGGAAAGTACGCATGTTTTGGTTCATGATTTCTTTGAGTGCAACGCAACGCCTGGTTATTTCGCTATAGTCTAAGACAAATGACTGTGTTGAAGTAAAAATATTCCGTTCAAATATGGTAGTTGCTTTCAAATTTCATAAGGATAATTGCAGGAATATTTCACTGGGTGGAAGAACTGGGTGGTCTGTGGCTTTTGATGTACTGTCAATTAACAGAGTATAGTATTTTCTTAAAAACTGTTGTTTGTCATTAACATATTCTGAGTGATGGCGACTCGAGGGGGCAGTCTCCTCCCACACACATACGCACACTTTTTCCGATAAAAGTAAATTATTATTTCATTTTTGCTACCTAAAATTAGTAATTATATACAGGGTGTCCACACTTATCGTGGTCCAATAGCTAATTTCTAAATCGTTAGAGATAGACATATAGTTCCAGTTGGAAAAATGCTTTAAATGAAGGGAAGAATTATAATATATGTTTTTTGAGTCACTAAATAAATTTCTGAAAAAGTTACGAATTCTAATTTTTTATACAGTCCCCCGGTCTTATCAATCATATTTAGCAAAATATTTTTCGCACACTACCATTTTAAACAAAAGAAGTTCCACTCTTCTGCGACAAAAACTGATCGAGTTATGGAGCTTTGAATTTCATAATTTTTAACCAATCGGCGACCTCGTCGAGCAAGTTCTGTGCATTGATTGGTGGATCGTCTTCGAGGCGACTATTGAAATGGTGTAAAGTGGACTAAGTCAGCGGTATTGAAAGCTTCGTAACTCGGTCAGTTTTAGTCGCTGAAGAGTGGAACATTTTGTTTAAAATGGTAAAAATATTTTGCTGAATATGATTGATAGGACAGGGAGACTATGAAAAGATAAATTTCGTAATATTTTTAGGAATATATTTTTATACAGTCCACGCTCATTATAACGACCACACATTATAAAGACCATTCCATTACAACGACCAGTGATAAAATCCCCAACTGTGTTTCCCTATGCACTCTATGTTATTTTACTTCAGGTATAACGGCCGTCCAGTGTCGTCTAATCCCAATACAACGTCCGAATTCAGAGGACACTCTTCCCGGTATTTTTCCGACAAGAAAATGTTTCTAAACGTGTAACTTGAAATGACCTTGATTATTGCATTGCCAAGCTTCATAGATGTAGAATCTTCAGTGTTATAGTTAAACTTTGACGGGGGGGGGGGGATTACCACTCACCACAGAGCGGAAATTTAAATAGCCTAGAATAAAAAAATGTTTCAAGTGCTAATGAGACTTAAAGGCAAGAAAATACAGAACATCATTTATCATGTTTAACTGAAATGGAAAATTATGTTTTGCAAAAATCACATGTGCAGAAAAGACAAACAACCATTTCTGATTTTTTCTTTAGAAAATAAATGTTTTGTAAGTATATAAAACCCTTTATTTTCTTCTTTGAAATCTGTTTCGGAAATATATTTTTAATTGATAAAATTTTATTTTTAATACCAGTGATAAGAAATAATTTCAGTATTTAGTTGAAATCTCTTTAAAAATCGCCTATTTTTACGGAACTGCTGAGCGTGCATGTGTACATGTTTTAATTACATCCATTATAGCGACCACTCGTTATAACGACCTTTTGTTGTGGGACGCAGAGGGTCGTTATAACGAGCGTCGACTGTATATTCATTTAAAAACATATATTATAATTCTTACCTTCATTTAAAGAATTTATCCAATTGGAACTATATGTCTATCTATAAGGGTTAAGAAATTATCTATTGGACCACGATAAGTGTGGACACCTTGTTTACAGGGTTCAAATTATATCCGTTACACTCCCCTTAACTTCTAACCAGTGACAGCTTAGGCCATAAAGTTGGCGTTTAGGTATAGTAAAAATGATATGCGCTACTCGATATAACAAGTTACAACGCCATCTATCGGCAAATTTTGGAATTAGCGGTCCTATCTCGAAAACAGTGCAAGATACGGGAGAAAGGTCAATTACAAAATTGTAGAGCGTCTTTGATTTAGTACGAAAAGACACCTTGAGTGCAATAATGCTAAGAACAAAACGTGTAAAATGCGCATTTGTTTGCTCGCATTTTCGGAAATTTTGAAAAAAAAGGAAAAGCTAGCAAATTTTTTAACTAAATACTCAGGAGTACTTCTAGTTGTGTATAAACTTTTTGCCCTGCCTCCTATTTTTACCAGCCAATCGTCGCCACTGGTTACCGCACTTTATCTACTGGTAAAACAATGAAATTTATTTTTGTTGTCCCTAACTTCGAAAACCAGATACAGTAGACTCTCAATTAACCGGGATCGGATTATCCGGATTGTGGATTATCCGGGACGACCCCCCCCCCAAAAAAAAAGAAAACGCAGATTGCGTCCGTTGGAATGTGCGGGAAGACCGCATTCTTCTCAACCCTTCCTATTGTATTGGACTCGTCCAACCGACCTTAAGTCCAGCCAGACTCCAATTAGACTGATCTGAAAATGTGGATGAAGAAGCAGTGGAACAATGGATTAACGAAGATTCGACCTTGGAATATTGTGTCCCGTGTAACTTGTGGTTCAGAAGAAACAAGGAATTTCGAAGAATGTCCTGAAAGTGATGAGGAAAATCTTGTAGTTCATCAAAAATTAAGTCACGGTGACGCATTAGTACACACTGAGGCGTTACATAATTACTTGGAGCAAGAAGATGAAAGCACGACTGCAGAAAAACTGATATTGAGAAATCTGCGTAGTATAATTCGGTCGAAGAGCAAATGAAACACAGAAACAGACTTCCATCATTTCATTCTTCGCAAAGCAGCGAGTCTTTACACTACATCTCTGTTTTTCTTTTTAATTGTACGAATTGTAAATCTAAATAACATTAAAATTCCTTGTTAATTCTTTTTATTTTGTATTAATTAAACTATTAATGTCTTATTGTATAATAATTTTACAGTTTCGATAATTTTTCTAAAATTTTTCATCAAAATTTGCATAAATTGTATTATCCGGGATGTTAGCTTATCCGGGATGAAACATTTCCCGACCATCCCGGTTAATCGAGAGTCTACTGTATTTTCATTGATTATTTTTTAACGTCTATATAACGAGTTTGAAAGTCACAAATATTGTATATAAGAATATTTCTCTTGTGCGGCTCCAAAAAACGCGTTATTTAGCTATAGGATTTGGCAACAGTGGAGGCGAAAGGGGGCAAGTGGGGTGAAACGGGTACCAATAATTTGGAAAACACCGAAAATTTGTTAGCAGAAAAACTTGACCACTTGACCTTTTATTTATTTATTTTCTGCTCTCACTTATAAAATTGTTTTAAGGGGAGGCAGTACCTCCTATAGCGTCATGTACCTCCTATAGCGTCATGTACCTCCTATTGCGTCATGTACCTCCTATAGCGTATATGTTAAATTGACCATTTTCTATGTACTTTTTCTCACAATCTATTACAGATACATGTTTGAAATTTTTTATACAGTTTAAGTAGACATTTTACACAGTTTAAGTATTAATCTTTATACTGAGGTGAATGTCTTCAGTGGCGAATCTAGGATTCGAGGCTGGGGGGGGGGGGGGAGGTCATAAAAAGTTTGTATCGTCGTGACGAATGTGATGAAACCTCATGGCTTATGTAAACCAAAACACTTTAACTTTACAGACTTTACACACCTGACAATAAGAATCATAAAGAACACTACAATACTTTCTATAATTTAATAAAAATTACAATGAAATAACTAACCAAAAAATGTCTTCGACTGCGTCAAAGCTACAAGTACAAGTGGAATGACTACAAAAATAGGAAAATTTTCGAGCCTGTCAAGCCAGAAAGCAATGTTGAAACGTTTTTATTATTTTTTTAAAGAGGGAAATTAAGAAAAAACAGTTGTAGTGATTTTAAATAATATCAAGAATTCTGGCTTGGCTCTGGGGGGACTGTAGCCCGATAGCTACCCCCCCCCTGGATTCGCCACTGAATGTCTTACATAAATATGGCTTGTTTTGTTTTTAAGAATTTTAACTGAATGTCAATATGAATTTTCCAAAAAATGCCGTTTTCTAACACGAGATCGGCACTATTAAGAAATATTTTTAGAATAGCGGAAAACAATTTCACATCAATATATACATTTATATGTATAGAATAGGTGGTAAGAATTTCAAGAGAATATATAATGTAGATTTTGAGAAAAAAGCACACGCAGTTTCAAAAATATCATTTTGAGATAATTCAGGTTAAAGGTAAAAATCTCGTGTTACATTAACCTGTTTACATTTTTTAAAAGTTTATTTTAACTTACTTCTTATATGAGCACGGGCAAAAGACTTATATCAATAGAAAGGTCTTGAAATGGAGATTTTAAATATATAAAACTCAAAAAAACTGAATTTTTGAGATTATATCGGGTACTGACTCTCCTTAAGAAATTTGCGTTTCTTTTTATTGTTCGAATTTTAATAATAAAAAAATAGTAATTAAATTAAATTATTGAACACTTCTAGACGCGCACGGCCAGGCTGCCAATAAGTTCGACACTGTGAGCTGGTACACCCCCTTTCTACGATGCATCGAATATGCGCGCCAAAATTTATGACCGAACTGTCATGAGTCATACACAGGTGCAGTGATACGGTAGAAAATCAGTTATGCAACCTCCACTTCGAATTAATTTTTTATAAATTCGACATTATTGTTTAGCAACGGATTCCGGAACCCTTCGCGCTTTTGCGCATGCCCCGGGCGGAGTTATTTTCATCAAAATAGGGGGAAAGTGACTGAGTTTGACTGAGCGTGATCTAACCAAGAGCTCCGAAATGCGCTCATATGACTCATTACCTGACACCCCTTTCCGGTGTAAAATCGTCCAAAAGTTCTAGTTTTGAAATCCGTTGCTGAACAGTAGATACAGTCGGACCTCTATTTAACGAAGTCGCTAAATCCCGCAAAAAAGTTCGTTGTATGGAGAATTCGTTAAATAGAGATTCACCTTTTAAAATACTTTAGACTACACAAAGCAGATTTTAAATTCATAAACACTAAATATTAATAATAAAAAAGTAATTAATCACTCCTTTATTTTTTAAAATTAATATCTATTTGATTAATAGATCTTACCCATCAAAAAGAAATCTGCAAGGAAAACCAGAATAAAACAAAACATTGTCCGGGAATACATAGTATTTTCAATTTTAAAAAATAATTTTATATTAAAATTAATGAATTTTAATGACATCATCGCATTTATTTCAACAAGTAATTTTAAGCATGCATCCTTAAATTTAATTACTGATAAAGTTCGAGGACACGGGACAGCTCCATTGAGGGTGAAAGGATATTGAAAGTTTTTCTAGTGAAATGGACAGTGTGGGGGGGGGGGGAGTAAAGGTTGCACCTCCTGGATGAAATGAAAAGAATGACTGCGATTTTACTGCTCTCGATGAGTTTGGAGACTGTTAAACCCAGTTCAAGGTCATTGATCACCACAAAATGTGTTAAAAGAAAGAATAAGTTTAAAATGTTCGGAAATATTTTGAGAAATACGGAGAAAAAAATATTGGATCACAGTAAAAAGTTCGTTAAAAAGAGAATGCACTTCGTTATTTGGAGGTTATTTTACGAAGAAATTCGCAAAATGTTCTTGGTTCCAAGGAAAAGCTCGCAAAATAGAGAAATTCTCAAAATAGAGGGTCGTTAAATAGAGGTCCGACTGTATTCATAATTTAATTTTTTTTAATGTGTTGTGCTTTAATGTAATACTTAATTTTCAGATTTTCGATTGTCTGTTCTCTCTTTTATGCTATAAAAATTAAGTTTATAATAAATAAAAAAATGTTTAAGATATAAGTTTTTATTCAAAATGCACTTTAAGTGAGAAAAAATGAGCGCAAAAGTTGAAAATAAGTCTTCTGATTACAATAAAATGCGTGGTTCGAATAAAATCGTAGGCGACTTTACCTTCTAGGGATATTCCGTTTGTTTAAGGGAATATACACAAAATATAAGGTGCTGTTTAAGGCACCCGAGCTTTTATTCCAACAATGTATTTTATTGTAATCAGAAAAATTTTCAACTTTTGCGTTCATTTTTTCTCATTTAAAGTGCATTTTGAATAAATGCTTATACCTTATTTTTTAAAATTATTTTCTACTTTTTAGTGGCTGCTGACACGAATACACACGACATGTTAGGCATAGTAAACCAAATTCAATTATTGAATTCTCCAATATAAAACACATATTAATATCCGCAGCTTACGTTGGGTAGCCGTTTCAATACGCGCCGTCTATATATATATATTTCTCTTACGCAGCGCGATTGCGATTACATTATCTCGAATTTGAAAAAACTGAGACACAGACCGAGAGACGAAACAAGACTCACTTCCCGATCTGACCTTTGACCTTCAAGCCGCTCCGAAATGGGGATGATTCACAAGCCGCGCCCCTTCTATTGTGTGTCGTCTAGTGGTGTTGTTGCAACCCTACGTAACGTGAAGTTACGACCTTCCATACTTTATCGCCCAAATATAGGGCAAAAATTTTGATGTCATTTTGTTAGGTTTAAAATAGTTATAGATTGCAATTTTTTGCATAATATTGTATTGTCTCCGGAAACCCAACACTGTGCTAAATTTCAGAGCTGTAGCTCAATTGGAAGTGGGTACGAAATCGATCTCAAGATTTGTGGACACGACACTCAAGTTGAATAAAAGCATATAAAAATAACCGCTTGGGTCCTTAAAAAACCTTCGTGGGTCAGGGTCTGACCCATGTGTCATAGGGCCGTCTTAACGAATTTGAGCACCATGGGCTGGATTAATTTGGCGTTCCATCAGAACCAAACTAAAAATTTCAGCGCCTAGGGTCCAAAGTTAATACCTAACTAATAATATAATTGAGTAAAAAAAGTCACCGATTCTCTGATGAACGACTTACAATTTCAGAAATCGGCGCCTTTTCAAAACCGGATTTTGCTAGATTCTAACCCCCTGATCGCATGCATGATTAGTTTTAACGGTTAAATTATATAAAAAGTATTTATTCCACTTTGCATTTTATTTTACATCTCTAAATTGGTTTATTTAATGGACACAAAATATGCATTTTAATTTATAGTGTAAGTTTAAGATATCCATGTTTATGTAGCGATACAAAATCGATGGCTATATTGGTTATAAGCCCTAATCATGTAAAGATTCAAAATCGATGGCTATATTGGTTATAAGCCCTAATCATGTAAAGATTCAAAATCGATGGCTGTTGGCAATCACTGTATTCAAGCTTCATCTTGTTAATAGTCATTATTTCAGCAGCACTCATTTAGTGTTTTTTTTTTTTTTTTTTTGTTAAATCCAGGAGTCCTATATATTCTGTTCAGAAGAAAATTTTTCTTTTAGTATAATCTTTATAATTTATAGCCTCACTTTCAACATGGGATACTTCACTGCATCATTAAAACAATTAATAGTACGGGCCTCAAATTTGTGGGAGACCTGCCTCTGTATCCTGCTATGTACATCGCCTGGGAATCATACCCATTTAATTATCGACAGTAATTAAATGGGAATGATTAGCATCAATCTTAGCATATTATATAGCAATTAGCATCAATGACTGCAACAATCTTCATTATATCATGTGTATTTTATTTTAAAATGTTCAATAAAGTCGTTCCGGGGCGGTGTTAGGTGCGGGGGATTGTGGGCTCCGTGGGGGGTTTGTTTGCTTAATCCGTCTTTCACACATCCAAACTGGTGTGATAACCTAGGTTATAGGAACCTGGGGTGAAGGCGGCGTTCTGTCTGGTTGCAAGCCCTAATCATGTAACGATACAAAATCGATGGCTGTCTAGTTGCAAGCCCTAATCATGTTTTTACTTTTAACGTGTTTAAGATTATAATTGAAATTTTAGGTTCACAATTAAAATAAAATCGGTATAATAAACTTTTAGGCGCCTTTTAATCAATGATGGCCCAGGCCATCAATTAGAAAATATGAATTAATTATAAAAAGAAATACGTTAATGTAGTTCATTATAGGCCTTGAAAACAAACTATACGATACCTAATAAACAATTTCTGAACAATGAAAGTGTGGTGAGATTTTTTGTGACATCCTGTATATAAACAGAATGCATCTTTCTTTTCTTGGGTACAATAATTACTCTTTTAAAATCCTTTATTTATTTATTTCATTTTTGCATACCCTCGAAAACCGTTGCATTAAGAATTTTTTTTCCATTGCAGATTATTACCACCCATTGTCAGTTTCAAGCAAATTCAAGATGCCATTGTGGTCACAATATGATTTCGAGGTAGAACCATATTACATGCCGCCACGGCGTCAACGTACTGGGAGAACCCCACCACCTCCACCACCTCCAATATCTCCACTAGGGTCACCACCTGAATTTACTCCTCCTCGTCCTCCCCCCATCCCCCCCTTCGACCCTCAGAGACCCGAGTTTAGCCCTCAGAAATATCCTTATGCTCCAATATTTAATGTTCGAGAGGTCCACACTCCACCTGCAGTACTCCTGAGTCCATTTTATGGCCACTCTACCCCTAAAGGTACACGTCCGGATTACTGGCCGCCTGGTGGGAGGACCCCTGAAAGTGAAGCACGGTGGCGTAATTGGAAGCGTCGACGAGAAGCTTTTGAAAAACTGTCACCCGATAAGAAGCAAATTTTCAGCTCCCCGGTAAGAAATCGTCAGGATGCTGACTCGCTCTTTGAAGAGGATTTGGTCCCTTGGATTCCCAAGACTCCTCCACCAAGCCCGAAATATCCACGAGCCGAAACACCGGCTCGCTCGCCGGCAGTGGAGTTGATGCGAGAGGAAATTAAAAAAGACGACGAACGCACAAAATATGTAAGTACTTATTTTAGAATCATACATGGCAAGAAAAAAAGATCAATAATTTCGTTCTGCAAGGGTGGTTCCGACAATAAAGGTAGAGGGCGAAATTACACTGACGATTTTAATTCTGGAAAATATTTAATACATTTCACAAAAACTACATGTGTTTGTTTATTTCTCGACATAACCTTCGTAAATGTTGAGACATTTATCCCAGCGTGACACTCGTTTGAACATCACTTCATGATATTGCTGTTTGTCAAGTTACTTGGAGTACTCCAGAAAAGGTTTTCTTTATCAAATCCTCCTGATGCGCAAATCCCTTTTCCACCAAAACTCTCCAAAAATTTCATACAGCCATTAAAAAGAAAATGCCAGGACGATTACGTGAAGGAGTTAATCTTTTGCACGGTGACGCAAGACCCCATGCGTCAAGCAAGAGAGAGATCAAGAGATCCTCTATATATCGGTAACTACATACGTTAAAGACATAACTAATGTCTTGTTTTAAAGATAAAGGGTAGCAACAGAAGTTACAAAAAAAATTTGAAAATCGGAAAAGAGTCACTCGAGTAAAGTAATCCTACGAATTTAACATCAGCGACTGTTTGAAAAAGACAGCCTCCCGTCATTTTTTTGTTTATTTCTCGGCATAATCTCCGTGAACGTTGCCACATTTATCCCAGCGTGACACTCGTTTGAACATCACTTCATGGTATTGCTGTTTGTCAAGTTACTTGGAGTACTCCAGAAAAGGTTTTCTTTATCAAATCCTCCTGATGCGCAAATCCTTTTTCCACCAAAACTCTCCAAAAATTTCATACAGCCATTAAAAAGAAAATGCCAGGACGATTACGTGAAGGAGTTAATCTTTTGCACGGTGACGCAAGACCCCATGCGTCAAGCAAGAGAGAGATCAAGAGATCCTCTATATATCGGTAACTACATACGTTAAAGACATAACTAATGTCTTATTTTAAAGATAAAGGGTAGCAACAGAAGTTACAAAAAAAATTTGAAAATCGGAAAAGAGTCACTCGAGTAAAGTAGTCCTACGCCTTTAACATCAGCGACTGTTTGAAAAAGACAGCCTCCCGTCATTTTTTTGTTTATTTCTCGGCATAATCTCCGTAAACGTTGCGACATTTATCCCAGCGTGACATTAGTTTGCATATATCCCTTCATGGCACTGCTGTTTGTCAAGTTCCTTGAAGCATTCCAAAACGGTGTTTTGCAAATCCTTATGATCCTCACAGCATTTTCCCTCAAAAATTGTCTTTAAAGGTCCGAATAAATGAAAATCCGAGAGGGGCTATATCTGGGCTACAGGGTATGTTGCAGGACCTACCATTTCCGTTGCTCCAATCACGCTTTGGTTCGCTTGATGTATGGGGTCTTGCGTCGCAGTGCAAAAGAGTAACTCCTTCACGTAATCGTCTAGCATTTTCTTTTTAATGGCTGTATGAAATTTTTGGAGAGTTTTGGTGGAAAAAGGATTTGAGCATCAGGAGGATTTGAAAAAGAATACCTTTTCTGGAATACTTCAAGTAACTTGACAAACAGCAATACCATGAAGTGACGTTCAAACGAGCGTCAAGCTGGGATAAATGTCTCAGCATTTACGAAGATTATGTCGAGAAATAAACAAACGTATGTAGTTTTTGTGAAATGTATTAAATATTTTCCAGAATTAAAATTGTCAGTGTAATTTGCTTTTACTATCGGACCTCCCTCGCATTTACACATCAGGTGAAATGCAACCTAGAAAAAGAATAAAGAACAAATACGGGGTGGTCATAAAGTCTTTCCCTGATTACAAAAAACTAGCTAATCCTGCGCAGAGAATCTGCACTCTGTTATGCGCATACCATGATTTTCCTGACGCTTCTAGAACCAAGCTGGCGATTCAGCGCTCCAAAAAAATTTACCAAGACAGAAAAAAGGCGCCAAATAGTGTGCTCAAAACAGAAAGGCAGCCAATTGTACAGTTTTTACAATAGTAAGTTCCATGATGTTCATCTCAATTTGTGAATTGACGCGATTTTATCTTCGTTGACTTAAACTATTTTTACCTTGATATAAACCTTCTCTGGCTCGCCTAAGCCAACTGCTTCATTTCTCACTGATCTCTTTTGAATAATTTCACCCAAAGTTTCATTATATTTTAAGAAATATTGTGAACTCTGCGTCTTAATTCGTCTTTTTTCAGAAAAGTTGTTTAACATCAGAACAATTATAGTAGCAGGCTATGCTTTTGAAGTTAAGCCTAACATGGAGGAGTCTACCGGTTTCGTTCTGTCCTCGCTGCACTTCCTCGGAACTTGAGAATCGTTGCCCATGAAGTAAATTTTCATCTTAGAAAAAAGTCACGTGGGGTGAAATCATGGGAATAAGTTGGTTGGGGAAGTACCAGAATCTGATGTTTGGACAGGTAATTTAACACTGGATGGACTTCTGAACTGCATCGTGATGTGTCACATACGACTTGGCCTCTCCCGCGACGAGAAGTTTGGAATTCCTCTAATTACGAACTACGCGCATGCACTGTACGTATTTGAACTGGATGAAACCTATCCAGACTGGTCAGGGATATGATGTTCTTTGCTTGTCTTACGGAAAGTGACAATATTCATTTGCATTTGGAAAATATTAAAAATGTTCCGGAACTTTCTTAAAGAAGTAGTTAGTATATTTTCGACAAAGCGATACAATTTTTAATGCCTTTCAACACATATCTTTGAGAAAAATTGGATATTAAGGGTGCTATTAACTAAAAATAAATATAGGACACGGATGCGACTTGAGCCTGATTTACACTTGAAATTAATGAAGGTAAAGTTAGACACGTCGAAACTGGTTAGAATGAAGCAGGCATCTCCATCAATAATAAATCTTAATATTTTCTATTATGTATTATTACCCACTATTTTCACTTCAATACACGGGGTGTCCTGGAATTCTACGTAAAAATATGAAGGTGAGGTAGAGAACAACTTTAGGAATCCTAAACACACAGAGAAGGATAGTCAGAAATGCCACCCTCAAGTGATAGAGAGGCATAAGACACAACACAAAAAGCAGTGTAAAGCACTTTATTCCCCTCTCCAAAAAATGAAGTGAGGCTGTCTTTTTCAAACAGCCGCTGATGTTAAAGGCGTAGGACTACTTTATTCGCGTGACTCTTTTGTTTCTCGAAATTTCTCGGTGATGTCACCAATTCATGCGTATTTTTACCCAATTTTGCGACTCAGTAGTCGCTGAACTAAAATTCCGATTTTCAAATTTTCTTTTGTAACTTCTGTCGTTGTCCTTTATCTCTAAAATTAGACATTAGTTATGTTTTTAACCTATGTAGTTACCGAGATATAGAGGATCGCGACACCAATTCATGCATATTTTTGCCCAACTTTGCGACTCATTAGTCGCTTAACTACAATTCCGATTTTCAATTTTTTGTAACTTCTGTCATTACCCTTTATCTCTAAAATAAGACATTAGTTATGTTTTTAATATATGTAGTTACCGAGATATAGATGATCTCCCATACAACGTTTTTTGTGGCGTTTTGGCGATGAATCAAATTCCTTTCTGAGACCCCAATGGGAGCAACGTAGTCCTACGTTAAAAGAGTACAGTAAAACTTCGATTAACGCAACCAGAGTTCTGACGGATAACAGAAACCTCTTAATACATATGTACAGTAACGTGATTTCACCCCTGGCTTGGGACGAAAGAAAATAAAATCTTACAAAAGTAAATAATATGTATTATTATTAATACATATTGTATTGAATTTTACAAAACGATCAATATAAACTTCCATGTAGGAGTTTCAATGTACATAAATATATTGTAATACTATAAATCTGCATCAGAACCAGGAGAGGCACCGCCTCTCCCGGAGCTTACTTATTGTCTCCCGGTTTCTACGACTCGTTCTTTTCTCAACTGCCTTCTACCAACTATTTAATCTCTGAGCTCTACTTAGCTGGCCGCAGACTTCCACCTCTCCCGTAGCTTACTTATTGTCTTCCGGTTTCTACGACTCGTTCTTTTCTCTACTGCCTTCTACCAACTATTTAATCTCTGAGCTCTACTTAGTTGGCCGCAGACTTCCACCTCTCCTGGAGCTTACTTATTGTCTTCCGGTTTCTACGACTCGTTCTTTTCTCAACTGCCTTCTACCAACTGTTTAATCTCTGAGCTCTACTTAGTTGGCCGCAGACTTCCGCCTCTCCTGGAGTTTACCTTTGTCTTCCTTTGTCAGAGGCTTCAAACTCTCCTTATGTGTCTAGGAAACTCCCACGGCGGGAGGGGGGCACCGCGAGTGTACTGATTTGACTTGCTGCCGGAGAAGGAAGCAGGAAGTCGCTTCCCCCTTGGGTATAGTAATGTAGGGGTTGTGTTACCTCCCTCCAATGGTAGTACGTACCTCCTTTGGGAAGGTTCGGGCCGTGGCCTGGTGATGTGCTACTAGGGTTCCGGAGTCAGTACTCGAGCTATAGCAGCTACTGTCATTCAGGACCCCGGATGCTTAGGCAGGGAGGGGGGGACACGGTTTGCGGTTATGTGTCTAGGTATAGTTCTCATGACCCCAGGGGAGAACAGTGTTTATTTCTCTCTCGAACAATAAGCACAATACTTTTTTTTGTCTTTCTATGTTTCGTTGGTAAGTGCCAAATACCGCTTAAAAGACAGTTTCTCCTAGCCAGTTCACCAATCATTGAGCATGAAAGCAGAGAACGTGAATTCTAACTAGATTATTTGTTTCACAGACACACTGGTACCATGCACACGCTGGTCAAGCAGCCTTGCGAGATGTGGTCATGCACGGAATCCACTCTACACTCGAAGGATGTTTCCCCGGGATCGATTATAAGAAGTTGAATGTCTACCAAACCATAGGCCTGCTGAGTGAATATCTGAGGCACATTACAGAAAAACTCCTCACTGTAAGTGCTTTTTTACTTCCTCGCGTTCGAAGTATGGACGAGTTTTCTGAGTTGTCTGTTTTGGTTTCACAAACTTCCGCGGTCAGGTTCACTTCCGTTTTCCAGTAACCCTCAAATTTAAGCGATCGCCAAATCCAATTGGATTCCATATCAAGTTCCAAGTTCGAGTCAGTTGTTTCTTGAGTACACAAAGCGCCAAAAAGAGCGATAAAGAATAATTATGCCAATCTTTTCACAAAATTAGGCTCTTATTTTAAGTGAACTTTAAGAGTTACAGGAATAGGAACATGAAATTTAATATTTTCAAAGTATCTTTAAGCCATAACATTAGAAAAGTCCACTTTAAACGTTAATTAATATCTTCAAACAGAGTGTTGAAATTTTGAATGTTCACACTGATTTAACATTATCACCGGAAGGTGATGGCTAAGGCGGAAGTCCTACTTTGCCGCAAATAAGCAAAACAGAAAACTCTTCCATAAATATCTATTTAAATATTCCTTTTGTGTGGCTCCCAAAAAAACGCGTTATTTAGCTATAAGATTTGGCAGCATCTATAGCAGTTGATGGATTACGTGATGTCACTTTTCAAACATAAACAAACGAGTGCGATTCAGTTTGAGTCTCATTTACAAAGAATTAGCAATGATTCTCAACTGCGATGTTAAATATTATCAAAACAATGAAAGACGACGAATTCATTGTGCAAACGATTCAATAGAAGATTTCAAAGGCGATCAGGAAGAAAAAGAAATAGGTTATCAAGATGTGCAGAGTGCTGGCCAGACTTAAAAATACGGTGCGGTCGCCCAAACTGAGTTTCTTCTGTGGAATTATTCGGTCAAATATGATAATCCTGAATTTCTGTTTCCTTTGGCGATTTTTTTAACGGTTTGCGCGTTATAGCGAGCTTGGCGATGGCACAGTACCGAGTCTTAAGTCTTACCAATTTGTTTTTTGGTTTCTCTTTATATCTGAAATTCATATTAAATGTTTTCTCCCTTTTCTGCAAAGTCATAATTTTCTTTGTTAGTTTCATCTGAATGTTCAGTTTGTATTCTAAATGCTTACAAAATCAAGAAAAAGACCTTCTTCAAGCCCAACAAATTTATTGTGTTGATTTAAGTTAAAGCATCATAAGAAAATCTGTTAAGCTCAACCATAAATGTTTTTTTTTGCTAGGATGCACAGAATCCTCATTGTAGCAAGCGAAGCTAGTAGGGTTTAAGCAGTCCTTCTAGGGGTTGGCTATTGTTAATGAGCTGGGTGCAGAGCCCCCTTGCGCAAATTATTGTGGCCATAAAAAACATTTTAAGGTGATAATCTTTATAGGCTGCCATATTATCTGTAAATTGAGACAAATACTTCAAAATTCTCCTCAGAGCAGATTTATTATTGGATCTACAGACTCTAAATCCGGCAGATAGCTACTTCTTGGCTAGTAAGTGCTCACAAACAAAGAATCTTTAGAATTTTTAATTAATTAAAAATTAATCGAAATTTTGACATTTCCCCATAATAACTTCGGAACACATTATGGCAGAAAGACCGCTTTTACGCCACTTTAAATTTCAAAAAATTATTTTTCCGGCGATACTAATTTTATTTCCGTGAAAATCTTTCTTTAGTTTCAATAATTTTTTTTCAAAATTAGTTTCAAACACAATTTCGTAAGAATGCTTGTCCTCTGTCTAACCGCCTGTAACAAAATATCAAGATATCAATGTGAATATCTTAATAGCTCTCATGGGACTATGCAAAAAAATGTTTTTCAATTTATTATAAACATATTTTAAAACACTGGATGTTTTAATAACATGATAAAGACTTTGAGACTGCCATTATTTCTATAAATTATATGATGTAAAAAACACTACGCACAGAAAGCAAAGGCTTATGCAGTCAAACGGGATGAATCAAGCTAAAAAAAATTATCATGCTACGATATTTCGAACTAGAGGTTCTGTTCCGAATTAAATCTCGGCGATATTTAGTAGATTCCTTTAGTCCGGAGATATAAGGAAAAGAACATTTTGCCCTCTATTTTCATAAGGATTATAGCTGTAAGAACGAAAGAGAGTGGAAGAGGCTGCAAATGACGAGAGCTTTCTAACAAGGGGTCACATGCAAAGGTTGAAAGATACTTTAAGTTGGGGGAGAGGAGGGAAGGGAGGAATAATCGCTTTTCAGCTCATAACTTCTAAGAAATTGCAGCTATCGAAAAAGTTTAAACGCAAAAATTGATCGTTATGATAAGGCGATAATTCACTTAATTTGAATTTTCTTTCTATTTTCAATTGTAAAGGAATTATGGAGAAATGAAAATTTCAACCCCTCTTTGGTGTTGGATAGTCCATCTACGAACTCGACCGAGATTTTCACTATCCTTACAACATATATCACGCCGGTTAAAATGAAATAAAAATTACTCCAGTTATCGTGTTCAAAAGATAACATGGGCGAAAGCGTTATACATACAGGGTTCCCACTTAAATAAGGACCACCACTCCTTTAACTTCAGAACAACGGTAGCTTTAGTCATGAAAGTAGTATCTAGGTATAGTAAAGCATCTATGCGCTATGCGATGAGGCAATTTACAACTCCACCTGGTGGCAAACTTCGGAGTTGGCGTTCCTATCTCGAAAACGGTACAAAATAGAGGGAAAATGTCAATTACAAAGTTGTAGAGCTTATAACAATAAACTAGAAAAATTAGAATTAATTTTTAAATAAAAAATTTAACTTAAACTTTAAACAAAAACAACAACAAAATTTATTTATAAACAATAAAATTTAAACAATGTAAATGTAAACAATGTAAAGAACAATGGGAATCAATATCATACAAAAGAAAGCCAAGAAACAAAGATAAATTTAGAGTAAATCGAAAAAAAACAAAAAAGGAATCCATTCTAGTCCATTTTTTCAAGGGCTAAGGACTTTAATCGAAATGGATTCAAAATAATAATTGGGAAATTTTTCTGTAAGAAGCTTGCATTACGCCAAACACAGCTTCTCTTAGCCCGAAATTTCCCAACAAAAGACAAAGGAGATCTGTACATCAAAAAGCATTATTTCAAAAGATAGAGAGAAAACAACACAAGCATAAAGACGCTAATAAGATTGATTTAAAAATATCAGCCATCTGGCTTTTTAAAGGTAGCCATAATATATATAAAATTTATCCCATGCCGAGAATTTCTCTATTCTGGGAATGGGGTAATCTTTGTTTTTTCGCTTTCTTTGTATGATATTGATTCCCAAAGTTATCGATTTAGTACAAAAAGATACCTTGAGCACATTAATACGAAGAACAGAACGCTTAAAATGCACATTTGTTTGCTCGCATCTTCCAAAATTGTGACACCACTCGACATGAACAAAAGCAGAAAATGTTATTTTTCTGGCAAAAAATGAACCCATTATACTTTTCATGTCGGAATAACTCAAACAGCGGGTGTATGGACCTTTCCGACAACATTGCAGGACTTTCGATGACGTATTACTGTTGCTTGTGCTAGCGCGCCCACATATATGCTAAATCTTGTGCAAAGTGAAATTCAAACGATGGCTCAAATCTGTATTGTAGATGACGGGAAGTACTTTGAACACCGGGAATAAAGGTATCTTTTGTGATAACTAATGGACCTTATGCACCGTTTGGGTTCGAGAGTATAAAAAAACAGCTGTGGAGGAATAAACAAAACGATCGGCCTATAAGCGACTCAGAAATAAAAGCAGTTCTGAGTCAGCTGTTTAAGACTGACCAATGGCTGCCTCCGGCTGGTCACGTGTCGGAGGATGTGACGTCACATGCATAAGGTCCATTGTTTTTTCTCTCTTTAAACCGTTTTGTGACGTCACAGTTACGGAAATCGCTATCAATAAAATGCGCAATTTAAAC
Source organism: Araneus ventricosus (assembly GCA_013235015.1). NCBI lineage: Eukaryota > Metazoa > Arthropoda > Arachnida > Araneae > Araneidae > Araneus > Araneus ventricosus. The sequence goes on along the minus strand of BGPR01000035.1, from coordinate 385,450 downwards.
GTTCTGTTCTTAGTATTAATATGCACAAGGCGTCTTTTTGTACTAAATCGATAAAGCTCTAAAACTTTGTAATTGACATTTTTCCGCTTTTTGTACCGTATTCGAGATAGGAACGCTAATTGCGAAGTTTGCCACCAGGTGGCGTTGTAAGTTGTCTCATCGCATTGAGCATAGACGTTTTACTATACTTAGACACTACTTTCATGACTAAAGCTGCCGTCGTTCTGAATTTAAAGGGGGGTGGCCCTTATATAAATGGGAACCCTGTATATCGCAATTTTCAACCGCTATCAGATGACGAGGGCAACAACTGACCCTCATTTTCAACCTCGTTGCATTCCGTTGGGAGGAAAAATTGATTGCATTTATTTATCTGCATGCAAGTTATAGTGCCTATAATTTTAAAAAATTGGTTTTTTTTAAATTGTGGAAATCAGAGAGAAAATATATTACAAGAGATTCGAACATCGAGACATCGTAGCATGATAAAGTTTCAGGCTTGATTGGCTGACGTTACATTATTTTTAAAATTTTACTCTTCAATATAAAGGAGTGCACAGGGAAAAACGTTGTTGTTGTGTTGTTGTTACTAATCCCTCTCTGTCTAGCGGCAGCTAGACACCATCCATGAACCCACTCACCCTCAAGAAATCGAGAGCAAGCAAAGGATTCGTCTCGAAAGTCTCCCTAGATAGGCGAAGACAAGAGAGGATGTGCTCTGGGAACGCACTCGCTACTCCACACTTTGCGCAGACCGGAAAAACTTTGGATAAAACTTATTTCATATCGTTGAAACTCGCCTGAGTATAACAGTAGTAGCTAAAACAATGAAAAGCATTTTGCTGAATATGCTTAAAAACATTTTTCAAAATTTATAAAAATTGTAAAAAAAAATTGTGCGGAAATAAAATTGTTGCTACTGAAATGGTATGTTAATGGTAAACTATATGTATAGTTTTTGTGCAATAATTAGCTACAAAGTTATTGAGAACTGCCTTCAAATTTCGATTATATAAAAAAGTCTCTTCAATTATGTAAGTATACGTTTCTCTATTCGAAAACTGAAAGATGGTCGCTATGACTTAGTCAGGATTTCTCAGACTATGGCACATGTACCCAGGGACGGCACGAGGTAAATTTACCAATCACCAATTGGAAAAGGCAATAATGTACCCCGCCCCCCCCCCCCCCAACCAACGTACTTTTAAAATTCTATAATGTCGGTGTTCTAAATGCCAACCAAACTTTTATTCCAGAATATGCATGTTTTACCTGCAAATATAACTTAATAATATTTTGGTGAGAATTTTTAAACTTCAGATATATTTAAAATTCTACTGTAGTCTTATTGAAACTAAAATAATATATTCAACAAATTTATTCTTAATATATTTAATTTTATTTTAACATAGTATTATAAATTCTTCTCAAAAATTCGCTTTTCTTGCCTTTGTAAATAAAATTGGTCTTTTTAAAATAAGAATATAAAGGTAGTAACTAAAACGATGAAAATTATTTTGTTAAATATATTTAAAAACATTTTTAAAAATTTTATTACAATTGTAAAAAAATTGTGCAGAAATGAAATTGGAACTACTGAAATCGTAATTTTTTTAAATTTTTAAAGTGTATACGTATAGTTTTTGTGCAATAATATGCTACAAAGTTATTGAAACATTGTAGTAGGAAAAACGTTGACACATCAATGAATTTTTAATTAAAAATTTAATCAAAATTTTGAAAAACCCTTTATAAGTGACAACCTACTATCCAAGAAATAAATACTTGTCAAAATTAATAGTTGTATGTCAAAGAGTGTGTTCTGTAGAGCGGTTTTTTTTTTGTATCAAGCATGTCGCATTCTAATTAAAATTTCTAAAAAAATTCAGTAACAAGTGCGATAGTTTGCCAACACACACATAGACATAGAGATAGAGATAGAGATAGAGATAAATTTTTCTAAGAAAACGTAAAAATTGTGAGAATAGAGAAACAACGCGCCTTCAAAAATAGCAAACTTATACCAATCGTCTTATTTCTATTATTTTTGTAAATAGAAAATCACCCGTCATACCATGACGGGTGCAAATTGCCTCTTCAATCGAGAGATTTCTCGTCAAATTTGATGTGTTTAGATAGATATATATGCGAGAGAAATGTTTAACATTGATTGAAAACAAATAAAATAAACATAATGTTTTATGACAGGAAATATTTTTTATTTGCATATTTCTTTATTCAAAAAACCTATTTGTAAACAACATTCCATGTGAAGTATTTTTCGTTATTTAACAATTTTCCTTGCACTTCAATAACCATGAAATTCTCAGTTTGTCAAACGTATGTCAAAAGTTAAAATTTCAAAGGAATTCTTTTTCGAAATTCTAATCAAAACAAAGCACTTCTCTGTTTGTCAAACGTTGCCAAAAAATATTATCAAATTATGTCATCACGATTGCAATAAATAATCAGATGCGTCGTGGCGTCCAAACTATATCACGCGCCTGATATACCACTGAAGTAATTTGCGACTTTCTATTAAAAAACGGAACTTAATTTGAAATATATGATTGATATAAATTAAAATTTCTCGGGAACTATTGATCATAGCGAGATAAATTTTATATCAATCGATAGAAAATTTTAGAGCTATTAAATATGAAATTAGAACGACAATTACTCTTTTAAATTTAAAATTACTGAAATTTAGGTGCTCTAACAATGAAATAATGCTGTTTAACGTCTCGCAGTGCTATGGCCCAAGTTTTATTGTTGGTGACGTCAGAGCGTTACCGAGAGACAGATCTGGGCTAGTATATTAGTAATTGGGAAATCACCCGTCATGGTATGATGGGTGCAAATTACCTCATTTGTAGAGTCTTCCTTTTGTCAATATGGTAATTAATATCGTCTTCAAAATGACTGATATTTTTTTCTTCTGATGTGCTGAAAGGAGGTCTAATGAAGAAATAAATATTTTTTATTTTCATAGTTCCTAGTAAATCAATTTTTTACAATGTCTGTAAATGTGGCTTTGTATTTCTTGAAAAAATTATGTGTAATTGTTTCCCTTGCAGCAAAATCTCGAACTACCACCGCTCGCCACCAACAACCCGGCATTGAGCATTCTTGAACAGAAAAGGATATCGTAAGAAAAACTTTCATTCTTTTTGTTTAATTATTATGAATTCTCTCATCCTGACTAATATCGCAATGCGCTGACAGAATTCTTAAGTTTTGATATCCGTTTTATGAATTTTAAGCAATGCAAGAACCGGAACTCTCCTGTAACCAAAAGAAGATACTGATCATTCTCAGAATCGGAAACCCTCCGCGCTTTTGCGCATGCGCCAGGCAGAGTTTATTTCATCAAAATAGGGGTGAAGTGAAAAATGAAGTGTGAGATATTTACATTTTATTTAGCAGCATATAGAAACATTTTATTTTCATCTATTAAAATGCTGAAAAGAGTAACTAAAAAAATACATCCAATCGGAGTAAGGTCATGACCTAACAAAGAACTCCGAAAAGCGCCTATCTTACTCATTGCCAGTCACCCCTTTCCGTATACGAATGGGAAAAAACGGTTTTCGGTTATTTTTTTGTTCCGTTTGCAACCGGTTATTTTTTAAATCCAATAACCAGGCAAAAAACCGAATAGGAAAATATGCTCGATTTTATGTTCGACTAGACTAAAATTTACCAAGTTATGAAGCTTCGAAATTTCATCATCTTAGGCCAATCAACAACAGCCGCTTCCTCGAGGCGTCTGAAGGCGAATAACTGAAAGAGTCTTTATTAACAGATAAATAATGGCCAATGAATTGATTTCCGGTAAAAACACTATTAATAAAAAAAAAATTGTCTACAAACAGCGTTTGTTTTTTTGTAAAAAAACACCGAAAACCGGTTATTTCAGAAAACGGTTATTTTTAGCGGTTATAACCGTAAGGGTAAACTGGAGGTGAAAAAAACCTGAATAACTGAAGACTGGTTATTTTCGCAATAACCACCATTCCTAAAAAAATCGTCAAAAATTGCTAGTTTCCGGTTTTTGAAATGAGCAGTATCACAAGAAAAACGTTTATTTATTAGGAATTCCTGATTCATATCTCATTGCGATGATCGAATTCCTAAATTTCGATATCCATTTTATGAATTTTAAGGTAGCATACCACTCTTAAACCTCGAAAAAATTGGGGAGGGGGGGAACTGTCAAATTCGATACATTATATCTCTGAAACAATGCAATTCTCAAACTCACTTTTCTTCCAAGAAAATATCTGTTCTTCCTCTTATAGTACACACATTTTCAAACCTTTATATTGGTATGTATTTACTTGAGAGAGTAATAAATACGGGTATAATTTTTGGAGAAAAAATGAGAGAGTCACCTTGCGCGCATGGTTACTGATAAAATATTGGTCTAAACACAATATTTTGGGTATCTAAGTAATCCAAACAGTCTGTTTAAGAAACTGAACCACAATTTATTAACATTTAGATTTAATTTCTATTTTATATACCAATTTAAAATAAAATGTTAAAAATAGCTAAAATTTCAGCTTTTCTAACCCCACAAAAAAACGTTTATGGAGAAAATATGTACAATAATTGTGGTTTAATTTGTAAAACATAGCACAATACATATTCAGTACAAATTTTATGTAAAAATATTCGATAGTTCTTGAGATATTATGAGCGCAATATCAAAAAAGCACATTCTGAGATGAAGCGTTTGAAAGATATGTCATTTTCAATGTTTACGTTGAATAACTGATACATTTTCCTTCATAACTTTCATAATTAGAGTAAAAGCTTAACTAACTGGCATGCTCGGGAAACGCCGATTTCCGGATACCTGAAAAGTCCGGATAGTTGAGTGTGATGGCAAAAATGGGGGGGGGGGTAGATTGTAGCCTTTTTTTAAAGATTTTTTCGGCTAAACAATTTGTTTTTGTCATTTTGAAATGCGCATTAAATATAATTTTTAAGAATACTTCTGTATCTTCCATAACATTGTATTTACAAAACATATTATGAAGATTTTAATTTAACATTGATGATAAAAAAAAGTATGATCTGTAGCCGAATTTTTTCGTAAATATAAAGATTGTAAAAATATAAACGTATAAAAATAGCCGACGAAACTGAAAAATATTCTACTCAGCAAGCAAAATAAAACTATTTTACATGATCATAAACAACTCCCAGATTGAATATCAAAACTAATTATCTTTTGAAAAATCGCAAGGGTTATTGTGCAATACGCGCGCATCCAATTCTCCCGCACGTGATATTACGTAATCGGAATCAACATCTGCCGGTATTCGGAGAGTAAATAAATAAAGGAAAAGAAAGACTTACCAATCTGGAGTAACACCCCATGAGCTTTTTTTTTACCGATTCTGTCCCTTTACCTTCTTTGTTGTTGTTGTAGATTTCGTTTTTCGGCGAAAGGTGAGGACCTTTTATTTATTTTTATTTGGGGGGTTCTCACTTTTGCTTTTACCCCCCACCCCATAAAACAAGTCTGTATACGTCAATGTACTATACATTGCTTCTTTTTTTTCTCCTTCTACGCCCTTCCTTGCGAAGTGGACATTGCATTCCAGCAATAAATTGTCCGCGTGAATAGAACGGCGTGCGCATGCTAAATTTCGGCGCGCGGATGTAAAATTTTTAGAAAAACTCATTTTCCCATTTTTCCGGTTAGTTGAGATTTCCGGATACTTGAATGCCGGATAATCGAGAATTTACTGTATGGGAATTTTTTTGACGCGGACTGTTTTAAATTGTTCAGAAAGGACAAGGAAATAATATATATATTTTTTATAAAATCGAAAATTTTCGAGGTTTAACAGTCGTATGTTCCCTTAAACAATGCAAGAAACATCGCAAAAGACGCGAAGCACACTGTAAAAAAAATCCCGTAAAATTTACGGTTTTAAACCGGCAGCTGGGTTGGTTGTGCAAAACCGTAAAAGTTACGAAGTAAATCCGTAGGCACAACGGTTTTTTACCATACAGGAACAAGTTTTTCCCGTAAAAGTTACGAAGTAAATCCGTAGTCACAACGGTTTTTTACCGTATGAAATTAAGTTTTCTCCGTAAAAATTAAGTTATCGAAGTAAGTGACGTCATCGACTGAGTTGAGTTGTTTTTCTCCCTCTGTTCGAGTTGAGTTGAAATGCGCTGATGTGTATTATCAATTAGGAATATTAATTAATCAAGGCTTAATTATTAATTTCAATTAGTTTAATTAATATAATTCTTAATTGAACTTACTTGGACGATTTCGATGCAAAATGGTGACAAAACTTCTAACTCCTCCGAGCCGGGGATCGAAACCGCGTTCATAGAAATAAAAGGCAGCCGCTCTAACCACTAGACCACCGGAGACTTCATAAGATGAAGTAAAAATATTCTATTTGAGTTTTAAAGTCACTATAGCTCTAGTGGCGCCACCTAGTGGTGTAAAAATCAACTATTGCCAGAACATGTGTTTTTAGGTTAGCTTTCATGAGTGACAACAGGTTACTGCAACATGTGTAAACAATAGCGGAGATGGAACCCTATTAAAAACATGAAATGAATGCAATAAAATTACATTTAAGAAAAGGGAAAGTTATCATACTGAAAGCAATACCGTATGACGAAAAATAGAATTTGAACTGACGGTTTTAAACCGTTTATGGCTGGAGCGGAAAACGGTGAAAAACCGTTTTGTCAACAAAACAGCTTTAAACCGTCAAATATACGGAAAAAGTCCGGGAAAAAAAACGGATATTTTTTACAGTGCAAAAGAAAACAATGGAACACTTTTGTAACCAAAAGAAGATACAAGAAAGATCTTTAGCCTTTATTATTTTTTTTATTTATTTATTATGAGTTCTCTTCCTCGTACATATCGCATTGTGCTGACAAAATTCTTAATTTTTGATAACCGTTTTATGAATTTTAAACATTGCAAAAACTGGAACACTTTTGTAACCAAAAGAAGATATCATAATAAAAACCTTTTACTTTTATTCTTTTTATTTATTTACTATGAATTCTCTCTTCCTGATTCGTGTCGCATTGTGCTGACAGAATTCTTAATTTTTGATAACCATTTTTTAAATTTTAAACATTGCAAAAACTGGAATACTCTTGTAACCAAAAGAAGATTTTATAAGAAAAACCTTTAACCTTTATTCCCTTTGTTTAATTATTATGAATTCTCTCTTCCTGATTCATATCGCATTGTGCTGACAGAACAGGGCATCCACGTATGTTCATATGGCCATTTCGAATGATTCTGAACTTTCTCTGGCTCGCCTCAGCCCCATCTGAATCATATCTCACGGTCATCTACGATGCCTACAGTTTTAGCGATTTCACGCACCTTTGCTCGTATGTCATCAATCGCTACATCATGGAATTTTTTTCAACGTTTTCTTGAAGTAGCCTCAACAGGGCATCCACGTATGTTCATATGGCCATTTCGAATGATTCTGAACTTTCTCTGGCTCGCCTCAGCCCCATCTGAATCATATCTCACGGTCATCTACGATGCCTACAGTTTTAGCGATTTCACGCACCTTTGCTCGTATGTCATCAATCGCTACATCATGGAATTTTTTCAAAGTTTTCTTGAAGTAGCCTCAACAGGTCATCAACGTATGTTCATATGGCCATTTCCAATGTTACCAAACAGTTTAGAAATTGTTCCAATTGTGAATCTGCAGAGTCACCATACCGTTTATTTACCTAGCTTCCGTTTCATGAGCCGTTTTCCCTTTCAGGATAATATTTCATCACTACACGAAATTCTTTCAGAAGCCCGATAGATATGCCTGAATAGGCCTTTAAGAGTTCCTGTGTACCTTACAAGAAGTTCCTGCCAACTTTGACGTAGATTTTAGACATCTCACTGAATAATTCTCGTATTTATGAAATGTATGTCAAAAATTAAGAATTAGGTCAGCACAATGCGGTATGAATCAGAAAGAGAGAATTCATAATAATTAAACAAAAATAATATAGGTAAAAGGTTTTTCATTTAATATCTTCTTTTGGTTACAAAAGTGTTCCAGTTTTTGCAATGCTTAAAATTCATAAAATGGTTATCAAAAATTAATATTTCTGTCAGCACAATGCAGAACTGTGAAAGAAGAGAATTCATCTATACTTATAAAAGGCATATGTGTTCGTGTGTGTGTGTGTTTTGGTTCATGTCCGAGACGAATCTATCTGCGTAACTTACAGCCATGAAATTCTGTAAGACAGGTAGATCGTAATGTAGACTGAATGCACCTCGAGGCCGAAATTTTAAATTTTAATCTAGAAATTTTTATTTATATGTTTTCTAGTTGGGTTTTATTGATTTTTCGCACTCATTTTAACTAGAATGGTTTCGAAAATTGCACGACAAAAAATAGATAAAACCCGGAAAGAGCAGTACTGGGTTCCCTAATGAAGTTATTAGTTTTTTGAATTCTAACGTAATTTCTTACTGAATTTTGAGAATTTTATTTAAAAAATAGTCAGTTTCACACCACCTTTAAATTTAGTTTTGTTTTTAAATTTGTTGCATCCGACTTTCTAATAACACTATTATTTAAAATTTTTTTTCAGCTTATAACTAGAATCTTGTCTTGATTTAAACAACAAGAACGGTTAAATATCTTTTCCTCGTTTTTTTAAATTAAATTATTCTAGGCAGATGAAAGTTATTTCTTGTCGAGCGAAATTTCTTCAGCGATAGCCCTTCCGAACGCAGTTTCAATTTGATTGATTAAGGGTCAGGTGACGTCATAACCTTCTGGAGCTTTTGTCATGTTCTAAGAATTTTTTTTCATTTTGTTGAAGTCCTGATTCCACGGCAACAATTTTTTTATATTGTTTTGATTAATGTACTCTGTAATCTGTTTTTCACATTGTTATTATCGCGAGAAAAATAAGCGGAAAATCTATAACTGTGTATCTCTTTGTATTGATTTTGTTTTGAAAACTTTTTCAGGTCATTGTGCGATTTTTTTTTTATTTTGTTGAAGTCCTGATTCATCGAGCATCCGTCGCGCAAAGTCTGCTATAAACAAATAAATTAAAGGGGAATAAAGGTTAAAGGTTTTTCTTATAGTAAATCTTCTTTTTGGTTACAGAGAGTGTTCCAGTTTTTGCAATGTTTTAAAATTGCAAAACGGTTATCAAAAATTAATATTTCTGTCAGGCAAATAATGCGATATGAATCAGAAAGAGAGAATTCATAACTAAATAAACAAAGGAATAAAGGTTGTTAGTGTTTTTCTTATAAAATCTTCCTTTGTTACAAGAATATTCCAGTTTCTTGCAATGTCCTTAGACCTTATAAAACGGTTATCAAAATTAAGAATTTGGTCAGCAACAATGCGATATGTCCCGTAGGAAGAGAACTCCATAATAAATAAATAAAAAATAATAAAGGCTTAAGCAATTAATTAATAAAGGTTTTTCTTCTATCTCTTTGGTTAGAAAAGTTGTTCCATTGTTTCTCTTTGTGCTTCGCGTCTTTTGGTGATGTTTCTTGTATTGTTTAAGGAATACGACTGTTAAACCCTCTGAAAATTTTTTCGATTTTATAAAAAATATATATATTATTCCCTTGTCTTTCTGAACAATTTGAAAACAGTCCGCGCGCAAAATCCCTAATGCTATGAAAGTTAGTGAGAGAAAGGGTATCAGTGTTCAAAGTAAACATCGAAAAATGGTATATCCTTTCCAAATCAGCTTCCATCTCAGAATGTGCTTTTTGATATTAGCGCTCTATAATATCTCAAGAACTATCGATTGCTCTTTTACATAAAATTTAAACTGAATATGTATTGTGCTATGTTTTAGATCAAATTGAACCACAATTATTGTACCATATTTTCTTCCAAAAAACGTTTATTGTGGGTTAGAAAGCTGAAATTTTAGCTATTTTAACATTTTATTTAAATTGGTATATAAAATAGAAATTAAATCTAAATGTTAATAAATTGTATCTTGTTTCTAAACGAGACTGTTTGGATTTAGATACCCAAAATATTATTGTGTTTAGACCAATATTTTATCAGTAATCATGCGCGCAAGGTGACTCTATTTTTCTCCAAAATTATACCCGTATTTTATTACTTCCTCTCAAGTAAATACATACCAATATAAAGGTTTGAAAATGTGTGTACTATAAGAGGAAGAACAGATATTTTTTTCTTTGAAGAAAAGTGAGTTTGAATTGCATTGTTTCAGAGAGATATAATGTATCGAATTTGACAGTTCCCCTCCACTTTTCGAGGTTTTAAGAGTGGCATGTCTACCTTAAAATTCATAAATGGATATCGAGAAATTTAGGAATTGATCATCGCAATGAGATATGAATCAGGAATTCCTAATAAACAAACGTTTTTCTTGTGATACAGCCTTATTTCAAAACCGAAACTAGCAATTTTGACGATTTTACTTTGAAATAGAATGGTGGTTATTGCGAAAATAACCAGTCTCTCAGTTACTCAGGTTTTTTCACCTCTCCAGTTTACCCTTACGGTTATAACTGCCAAAAAATAACCGTTTTCTTGAAATAACCGGTTTTCGTGTTTCGCGCAAAAAAACAAACGCTGTTTGTAGACAATTTTTTATTAATAGTGTTTTACCGAAATCAATTCATTGTCCATTATTTATCTGTTAATAAAGACTCAGTTATTCGCCTTCAGACGCCCTCGAGGAAGCGTGGTTGTTGTTGATTTCGGCCTAAGATGATGAATACCTGAAGCTTTCCAGTAACTTGGCAGGAATTTTAGTCTGCCGAACATAAAAAATCGAGCATATTTTCCTCTATTCGGTTTTTTTTGCCTGGTTATTGATTTAAAAATAACCGGTTGCAACTGGAACAACAAAAAAATAACCGAAACTGTTTTTCCCCATCTGCATACTGAAAGGGGTGACTGCAATGAGTGAGAGATAGGCGCTTTCGGAGTTCTTGTTAGGTCATGACCTTACTCCGATTCGGTATTTTGCTACTTTTCAGCATTTTAGATGAAAATAAAAATATTTCTTATATGCTGCTAAATAAAATGCAAATATCTACCACTTCATTTTTTTCACTTCACCCCTATTATTTTGATGAAATAAACTCGTTTCCGGCGCATGCGCAAAAGCGCGGAGGGTTTCGATTCTGAGAATGATCATATCTTCTTGGTTACAGGGGAGTTCCGGTTCTTGCATTAAGTAAATTCATAAAACGGATGTCAAAACTTAGAATTCTGTCAGCGCATTGCGATATTAGTCAGGATGAGACAATTCATAATAATTAAACAAAAGGAATGAAAGTTTTTCTTACGATAACTTTTCTGTTCAAGAATGCTTAATGCCGGGTTGTTGGTGTATGAGTTGCAGTAGTTCGAGTAATTTGCTGAAAGGGAAACAATTACACACATAATTTTTTTTTTCCAAGAAATACAAAGCTACATTTACATACATTGTAAAAATTGATTTTAATAGGAACTATATGAAATAAAAATATATATTTATTTCTTCATTAGACTTCCTTTCAGCACATCAGAAGAAAAATATCAGTCATTTTGAAGACAAAATTAATTACCATCTTGACAAAATGAATTTACAAATGGTAATGTAACCCATCATACCATGATGGGTTGATTTCCAATTACTATTAATATACTAGCCCAGATTCGTCCTTCTCGGTAACGCTCTGACGTCACCAACAATAAAACTTGAGCCATAGCACTGCGAGACGTCAGACAGCATTATTGTTATACAATTCCAAATTCTTGTAATTTTAAATTTTAAAAGAGTAATTGTCGTTCTAATTTCAAATTTATTGAAGCTCTTAAATTTTTCTATCAGATTGATATAAAATTTATCTCGCTATGATCAATAGTTCCCGAGAAATTTTAAATTATATCAATCAGATGACAAATTACTCGTTTTATTGTGAAAGTAGCAAATTACGCCGGGTATATATCAGGTGCGTGATAGTGTTTGGACGCCAATGATGCATCTGATTATTTATTGCGATCGACATGATATAATTTGATAATATTTTTGGCAACGTTTGGCAAGCTGAGAACGTGCTTTTGTTTTGATTAGAATTTCGAAAAAGAATTTCTTTGAAATTTTAACTTTTGATACGTTTGACAAGCTGAGAATTTCATGGTTATTGAAGTACAAGGAAAATTGTTACACAACGAAAAATACTTCACGGAATGTTGTTTACAAAGAGGTTTTGAATGAAGAAATATGTAAATAAAAAAATACTTCCTGTCATAAAAAAACATTATGTTTATTTTATTTGTTTTCGTTCAATGTTAAACATTTCTCCGCATTTTCGATATCTGTTTAGACACGTCAAATTTGCCGGAAATCTCTCGATTGAAGAGGTGTAATTTGCTCCCGCCACAGTGACGGGTGATTTTCTATTTACAAAAATAATAGAAATAAAACGATTGGCGTAAGTTTGCTATTTTGAAGGCGCGTTGTTCCTTCTATTCGCACAATTATTACGTTTTCTTAGAAAAATCTAATATATCTCTATCTCTTATCTCTATCTCTATCTCTATCTCTATCTCTATCTCTATGTGTGTAGTTGGCAAACTATTAAAATTGTTACCTGAATTTTTTTAGAAATTTACCTTCAGAATGCGACATGCTTGATACAAAAAAAAAAAACCGCTCTACAGAACACAATTTTGACATACAACTATTAATTTTGATAAGTATTTATTTCTTTGAGTAGGTTGTCACTTATAAAGTATATTTTTCAAAATTTTAATTAAATTTTTAATAAAAATTAATTGATGTGTCATGTTTTTCCTACTATAATGTTTCAATAACTTTGTAGCATATGCTATTATTGCACAAAAAACTGTAATACTTATGCACTTTAAAAATTTTAAAATTACGATTTTAGTAGTTCCAATTTTATTTCTGCACACTTATATAATTAATTACAATTTCAAAAGTATTTAACAAAATATTTTCATCTTTTAGTTACTACTTTTTATATTCTTATTTTAGAAAGACCAATTTGCCATAAAGGCAAGAAAAGCGAATGTTTGAGAAGAATTTACAATACTAGTGTTAAAATAAATTAAATATATTAAGAATAAATTTGTTGAATATATTATTTTAGTTTCGATAAGACTACAGTAGAATTTAAATATATCTGAAGTTTAAAAATCTCCTCCCAAAAATATAACATGGTTATATTTGTAGGTAAAACATGCATATTTTGAATACAAGTTTGCCTGGCATTTAGAACACCGACAATATAGAATTTTAAAACTACGTTGGCTGGGGAAGGGCATTATTGACTTTCCTGATTGGTGATTGGTAAATTTACCTCGTGCCGTCCTCGGGTACATGTGCCATAGTCTGAGAAATCCTGACTGTCATAGCGGTTCATCTTTCAGTTTTCGAATAGAGAAACGTATACTTACATAATTTGAAGAGATTTTCATATAATCGAAATTTAGCTAAAGTTCTCACAACTTTGTAGCTAATTATTGCACAAAACTATACATAGTTTACCATTAATAACATACCATTTCAGTAGCAACAATTTTATTTCCGCACAATTTTTTTTTTACAATTTTTATAAATTTCTGAAAATGTTTTGCCATATTCAACAAAATGCTTTTCATTGTTTTATTACTACTAAAGAGAATATTGTTCTGAAATTACAGATGAACTCAGAGTTATTAGTAAGCATAAATATTATTAGGTAAACACTCATTAATTTTAAAAGTGCATAAAGTCAATTGAATGGTTCTCATTAAGGCACAACTTATATACCAGTAACTTTTTGTTAAAAGCAACATGCTCTGATAAGTTAGATGGTCAGCGCACCTCGATTACCATTCGCCAGGGTCCGCAGTTCGGTCCGGAGTTGCGTTATTTTCTAATATTCCAAATTATTAAATTTAAAATTTAAAAAATATTTTAAATTAAAAACGTTAATTATTTTGTGCAAAAATAACTTTCTTGATACCTTCATTTTCATGAATGTTCTTCATCAATTAATAATTTTTTTTCGTAGCCAGGATGGCCAAAAGTATTTTGGAAAATTTCTTCACCCATCAACATTGCTTCATGAGAAATTGAAGCTGAAGATTCTGATGAAATCAAATTATTTTGAGCCAGTAAACCTTGAAAAATAAAATAACAGCATCTTTAAGCTCAACTGACACTTCACTGTATAGTGATTCTGTGTGGCTCATCTTCAACCTCCGACACACTAGCAGTATTATAATTCAAAGACATTTTCACTTAGAATAATTTCTGTAAAGAGTTAATTTAATCAAAAAAGCAATGCGAAACACTTCAAAACCAAGGTGAATAACCCTCGTTTGTTATAGGTTTTCAAAGGAATAGAAGTAAAAGCACTGTTGAAGAATTTCATACGATAATGAGTAAAGCTTTCATTTTATTTATCCATTGTCCTTTTCAATATTGAAATTTTAATCATCTGCCTACGCATTTAATAGATTAACAGCTGCTCTCTGCTATTTTTATTCCAGAATTAAAATATTGGACCATCTGCATATGTATTCAATATATTAATGACATCTGCTCTCTACTGTTTCAAGATAAAATAAGCAACGAAGAATTTTGTGAATATAAACCCAATAATTTAAAACTTTCTTTCAACGAATTTAGAATGCGAATTTGGGCATAGTTAATATTTATCACCCATTAAAGATGTATTTATACTGCTCTACCGTTTATATATATTTTTTATTATTATTTTATCTGTAATTGGGCATTGTATAAATAAAAGTTATTTTCTGCATAAAAATAATTAAAGTTTTGATTTAAAAATATTTTTCGCCCTTTAATTTAATTTGGAATAATTTTGAAAAAAAAAATAAAAATAAGGAGAAACTTCAAGAAACGAACTGTGCCTGAATGATGTTTATACGCTGACATCTGAGCTATCTGAGCACTGATTTCAAGGAGGAAAGTTACTGGTATAAAAGTATGTTGTGCTCAAAGTTTGAGGCCATTCCGGAATTGCCAATATTGCATTTTTTTGATTGATAAGAACACCCCTAATGGTGGCACACAGAAAAGTTTCATCCTGAATTGAATTTCAAGTCGCATTCCTCTCCCATGTATGAGTTTCAACGATATGAAATAAGTTTTATCCAAAGTTTTTCCGGTCTGCGCAAAGTGTGGAGTAGCGAGTGCTTTTCCCAGAGCACATCCTCTCTTGTCTTCGCCTGTCTAGGAGAGACTTCGAGACGAATCCTTTGCTTGCTCTCGATTTTGAGGGTGAGAGGGTTCATGGATGGTGTCTAGCTGCTGCTAGACAGAGAGGGATTAGTACCAACAACACAACAACAACATTTTTCCTGCCCAGCACCTTCTTTATATTGAAGAGTAAAATTTTAAAATAATGGGGTCAGTCAAATTGCAGAATCAAGCCTGAAACTTTATCATGCTACGATGTGTCGATGTTCGGACCTCCTGTAATTTATTTTCTCTCTGATTTCCACAATTTAAAAAAAAAAACAAACAATTTTTTTTAAATTATAGGCACTATAACTGCATGTGATAATTAAATGCAATTAATTTTTCTCAACGGAATGGCAACGATGTTGAAAATAAGGCCTGTATTGCCCTCGTCATCTGATAGCGGTTGAAAATTGCTTATATACAGGGTTCCCATTTATATAAGGGCCCACCCCTTTAAATTCAGAAATATCTATAAGTTTTAGTCATCAAAGTAGTGTCTAAGTATAGTAAAACGTCTATGCGCAATGCGATGATATTAACTTACAACGCCACCCGGTGGCAACCGCAGTTAACGTCTTTATCTCTGCATAATGGTACAAAAGCGGAAAATGCGTCAATTACAATTTGTAGAGCGTTATCGATTTAGTACAAAAAAGACACCTTGCGCATAGTTTAATACTAGTTAAGAACAGAACGTTTAAATTGCGCAGCATTTTATTGTTCATGATATCCGTAATCTCGTGACGTCACAAAACGGTTTTAAAGAGAGAAAACAATTAGTTATCACAAAAGATAATTCCTTTATTCCTGGTGTTCAAAGTACTTCCTGCTATCTACAATGCAGATTTGAGTCATCGTTTTGAATTCTCACTTTGCACAAATTTGCGAAAGTATATAAGGCCAGTACGCTGATAACATTAATACGTCATTGAAAGTCCTGCAATGTTGTCGGGAAGGTCCATACACCTGCTGTTTGAGTTATTCCCACATAGTGCACGGGGTCATTTTCCCCTCAAAAAAAATAACCTTTTCTGCTTTTGTTCATGTCTATGATGTCAAGCCAATTTTGAAAATGCGAGCAAACAAATGTGCATTTTGCTGCTCTGTTCTTTCTCGTATTAATGTGCACAAAGTGTCTTTCATTAAATCTATACCGCCAGTGCCAACTTTGGGAATCAACATCATCATACAGTATGAAAGCATAAAAAAATAGATTACTCCTACGCCCAGAATAGAGAAATTCTCGGCATGGGATAAATTTTATATATATTATGGCTACTCCTTTAAAAAAAGCCAGATAATATATTTTAAATCAATCTATTAGCGTCTTTTATGTTTGTGTTTTGTTTTTCCTCTTTCTCTTTGAAATGATAGTTTTGATGCAATAGATCTCTTTGAGTCTTTTGTTGGGAAAATTTCGGGCTAAGAGGCTATGTTTCATGTAATGCAAGCTTCTTACAGAAAATTCCCAATTATTATTTCTCTTTTGAATCCATTCTCGATTAAAGTCCCAGTCCTTGAAGAAATGGACTAGAATGGATTCCTTTGTTTGTTCTCTTTTCCGATTTCCCTCAAGTTTATATCTTGTTTCTGGTCTTCTTTTGTATGATATTGGATTCCATTGTTCTTTACATTGTTTACATTTACATTGTTTAAATTTTATTATATAAATAAATTTTGTTGTTGTTTTGTTTAAAAGTTTGCTAAATTTTATTTAAAATTAATTCTAATTTTTTTCTAGTTTATTGTTATAAGCTTCCACAACTTTGTAATTGACATTTTCCCTCTATTTTGTACTGTTTTCGAGATAGGGAATGCCAACCCGAAGTTTGCCACCAGGTGGAGTTGTGCAAGTTGCCTCATCGCCAGCGCATAGATGCTTTACTATACCCAGATACTACTTTCATGACTAAAGCTACCGTTGTTCTGAAGTTAAAGGAGTGGTGGTCCTTATTTAAGTGGGAACCCTGTATGTATAACGCTTTTTTTCCCATGTTATCTTTTTAAATACGATAACTGAGTAATTTTTATTTCATTTAACCGGCGTGATAAGGATATGAAAATCTCTGGTCGAGTTCGTAGATGGGCCATCCAACACCAAAAAGGGGTGGAAATGGTGGGGGGTTGAAATTTTCATTTCCATAATTCCTTACAATTGAAAATAGAAAGAAAAATTCAAATTAAGTGAATTATCGCCTTATCATAACGGATCAATTTTTTGCGTTTAAACTTTTCGATAGCTGCAATTTCTTTAGAAGTTATGAGCTGAAAATGATTATTCCTCCCTTCCCTCCTCTCCCCAAACTTAAAGTATCTTTCAACCTTTGCATGTGACCCCTTGTTGGAAAGCTTCCTCGTCATTTGCAGCCTCTTCCACTCTCGTTCTTACAGCTATAATCCTTATGAAAATAGAGTGGCAAAATGTTCTTTCCCTTATATCTCCGGACTAAAGGAATCTACTAAATATCGCCGAGATTTACCCGGAACAGAACTTAGTTCGAAATATCGTAGCATGATAATTTTTTAGCTTGATTCATCCTGTTTGACTGCATAAGCCTTTGCTTTCTGTGCGTAGTGTTTTTTTACATCATAATTTATAGAAATAATGGCAGTCTCAAAGTCTTTATCATGTTATTAAAACATCCAGTGTTTTAAAATATTTATGTTTATAATAAATTGAAAAACATTTTTTGCATAGTCCCATGAGAGAGCCATATTAAGATATTCACATTGATATCTTGATATTTGCTACAGGCGGTTAGACAGAGGACAAGTATTCTCATTAGAAATTGTTTGAAAACTAATTTGAAAAAAAATTATTGAAAACTAAAGAAAGATTTTCAATGAAATTGGTACTAGGTATCGCTGGAAAAAATAATTTTTGAAATTTAAAGTGGTTATAAAAGTTGTCTTTTCTGCCAAGTAATGTACCTGAAGTTATTATGTAGAAATGTCAAATTTCTGATTAATTTTTAATGAATAAAAAATTTAAAGATTCTTTGTTTGTGAGCACTTACTAGCCAAGAAGTATTATCTGTTTGGATTTAGAGTCTGTAGATCCAATAATAAATCTGTTTGAGGAGAATTTTAAGTATTGTCTCAATTACAGATAATATGGCAGCTCCATAAAGATTATCACCTTAAAATGTTTTATGGCCACAATAATTTTGGTGCAAGGCTCTGCACCCAGCCTATTAACACAACCCCTAGGAAGCGACTGTTTAAACTCTACTAGCTTCTGCTTGCTACAATGAGGATTCTGTGTAATCTCAGCAAAAAAAAAAAACATTTATATTGAGCTTAACAGATTTTCTTATGATGCTTTAACTAAATCAACACAATAAATTTGTTGGGCTTGAAGAAGTCTTTTTCTTTGATTTTGTAAGCATTTAGAATACAAACTGAACATTCAGATGAAACTAACAAAGAAAAAATTATGACTTTGCAGAAAAGGGAGCAGTGACAGAATATGAATTTCAGATATAAAGAGAAAACCAAAAAACAATTGGTGTGATTTAAGACTCGGTACTGTGCCATCGCCAAGCTCGCTATAACGCGCAAAACTGTTAAAAATCACAAAGGAAATAGAAATTCAGATTATCATATTTGACCGAATAATTCCATACAGAAGAAACTCAGTTTGGGCGACCGCAATGTATTTTGGTGTGGCCAGCACTCTGCACATCTTTGATAACCTATTTCTTTTTCTCTTCCTGGACGCCTTTTGAAATCTTATTGACCGTTTGCACAATGAATTCGTCGTCTTTCATTGTTTTGATAATATTTAACATCGCAGTTGAGAATATTGCTAATTCTTTTTGTAAATGAGACTCAAACTGAATCGCACTTCCGTTTGTTTATGTTTGAAAAGTGATATCACGTAATCCATCAACTGCGTTATGATGCTGCCAAATCTTATAGCTAAATAACGCGTTTTTTTGGGGAGCCAAGCACAAAAAGGAATATTTAAATAGATATTTATGGAAGGAGTTTTCTGTTTTGCTTATTTGCAGGCAAAGTAGGACTTCCTGCTCTTTAGCCATCACCTTCCGGTGAGGCTGTTAAATCCTAGTGTGAACATTCGTCTCAACACTCTGTTTGAAGATATTAATTAACGTTTAAAAGTGACTTTTCTAATGTTATGGCTTAAAGATACTTTGAAAATATTAAATTTCATGTTCCACTCCTGTAACTCTTAAAGTTCACTCTTAAAAATAAGTAGTTTCCACTTGTGAAAAGATTACATAATTATTCTTTATCGCTCTTTTTGGCGCTTTGTACTCAAGAAACAACTGACTCGAACTTGAACTTGATATGGAATCCAATCTTCGATTTGGCGATCGCTTAAATTTTGAGGGTTACTGAAAACGGAAGTAGAACCTCCGACCGCGGAAGTTGTAGAAACCAAAACAGACAACTCAGAAAACTCATCCATACTAGAACGCGAGGAAAGTAAAAAAAGCACTTACAGTGAGGAGTTTTTCTGTAATGTGCCTCAGAGTATTCCACTAGCAGGCCATGGGTTTGTAGAGCATTCAACTTCCTATAATCGATCCCGGGGAAACATCCTTCGAGTGTAGAGTGATCTGCATGAATTATTATCTCGCAAGGCTGCTTGACCAGCGTGTGCATGGTACCAGTGTGTTCAGAAACAAATAACGAAGTTAGAATTACCGTTCTCTGCTTCATGCTCAATGATTGGTGAACTGCCAGGGAGAAACTGTCTTAAGCGGTATTTGGCACCAACACAACGAAACATAGAAAGACAAAAAAAAGTATTGTGCTTATTAATTCGTGAGAGAGAAATAAACACTGTTCTCCCCTGGGGTCATGAGAACTATACCTAGACATTATATCTGCAAAACTGTGTCCTCCTGCCTAAGCATCCGGGGTCCTGAATGACAGTAGCTGCTATAGGCCGAGCACTGACTCCGGAACCCTAGTAGCACACACTACCAGCCACGGCCCCGAACCTTCCCAAAGGAGGCAATGTGCACTACCATTGATGGGAGGTAACACAACCCCACATTGGTTATACCCAAGGGGAAGCGACTTCCTTCCTGCTTCCTTCTCCCGCAGCAAGTCAAATCAGTGGCACTTTGTGCCCTCCCGCCGTGGGGAGTTTCCTAGACACATAAGGAGAGCTGAAGCCTGACAAGATAAAGGTAAACCCAGGAGAGGCGGGATTCAGGCCAACCAAGTGAGAGCTCAGAGATTAAATAGCAGGAAGGCAGTTGAGAAAAGAACTGAGTCGTAGAAACCGGGAGACAATAAGTAAGCTCCAGGAGAGGTGGAAAGTCTGCGGCCAACTAAGCAGAGAGCCTGGTGAGATTAAACAGTTGGTAGATGGCAGTAGAGAAAAGAACGAGTCGTAGAAACCGGAAGACAATACCCAGGAGAGGTGGAAGTCTGGTGGCCAACTAAGTAGAGCTCAGATTAAAACAGTTGGTGAAGGCAGTTGAGAAAAGAACGAGTCGTAGAAACCGGGGAGACAATAAGGTTCCAGGAGAGGTGGAAGTCTGCGGCCAACTAAGAGCCTGTGAGATTAAAACAGTTGGTGAAGGTGAGAAAAGAACGAGTCAGAAACCGGAAGACAATAAGTAAGCTCCAGGAGAGGTGGAAGTCTGGTGGCCAACTAAGTAGAGCTCAGAGATTAAACAGCGGAAGGCAGTTGAGAAAAGAATGAGTCGTGGTGAAACCGGGAGACAATAAGTAAGCTCCAGGAGAGGTGTGAAGTCTGCGGCCAACTAAGTAGAGAGCTCAGAGATTAAACAGTTGGTAGAAGGCAGTAGAGAAAAAAGAACGAGTCGTAGAAACCTGGGAAGACACAAGTAAGCTCCAGGAGAGGGGGTGGAAGTCTGCAGGCCAACTGGCAGAGCCTGTGAGATTAAATAGTTGGTAGAAGGCAGTTGAGAAAAGAAATCCAGATGTAGAAACTGAGACAATATAAGCTTCTGTGAAGAGGGGTGCCTCTCCTGGTTCTAGATGCAGGATTTATAGTATTACAATATATTTTGGCCATTGCTACATTCTACATGGAAGTTTAAAGATGATCGTTTTGTAAAAATTAATGTAATATGTATTAATACAATACATATTATTTACTTTTTTTTATAGGATTTTATTTTCAATTCTCTCGTCCCAAGCCATGGTGAAATCACGTTACTGTACATATGTATTGGTGAGGTTTCTCACATCATCCGTCAAACCTGGTTGCGTTAATCGGAAGTTTTACTGTACTCTTTTTTGTCAGACTACGTTGTTCTATTTAGTCCGAAATAAATTGTCACTGGCAAATGGTTACTACATTAATTAGGGTAGTTCCGATTTTTGATATGTTGTATGGGTTGGTACAGTAAGCTGAAAATCCAAGTTTTCCCACTCCCCCACTCACCGCGGGCGCCGCCATCTTGAAAACTGCTCAATTTTGACTTTTCCCTGCTTTTACAAAAAAATATCTCCCAAAGTATTGGTCTGAGAAAACCGTTTTGCACTTTACATAACTAGGGAACATTGGTTCATACCTAGAGACAAAATAAATAGCTCAATACTTCCTGAGATGGTTCCTTTGAAGTTGAGAATTTTCTCGAAAATGTAAAAATTATTTTAATAAAGATTGCTTGGAGTAAAGTAAATAGTAAATCCTACACTAAAGTTTGATAATTATAGTAGAGGTAAGTAGCCTCAAGTTTAAGACCAAGTTTACTCTTCTACGCCTACTTTATCATGAGATACACCTTTTGAATGATGCTTGTGTTGCTTTTAGGAAAACATGAGCAGCCTTAATACTGACAAATCAATGTATTTATTAAAAACAAAAAAGGTCCATAGATTATTAAGTTTGTAGAGAATGTTATTACATTCAGTGGAATGCCTACCTCGATGGACCCTGATGATACATCTCCAAAACATTTGTTTTTGAATTGAAAATTCTGTGATGTAAATTAACATCATTCAGAAAGAGTGTTGACACGAGGTCTTCTCGAATATCCAGGGATAATGAAGATGTAGCAAAGCTCTCAGTGGCTTCTGAACACAATCCATTCCTAAAACGATGTGGATAATGTCAATAGCTTCAGTAATTGTGGGAGGCATGAAGTAAATGTGATCTGTCAGAAGAGAGATTGGGGAGATATGATTTCTAAAATGATGGGGAAAAAATTCTCGGAAATGTGAAATTCAAACGGAAGGGCAAAAGTAGTGAGATTCTTACTATTAACAGTTCCGTCAAAATTTGTAACATCAGCATTGTTGTGGATCCCTTACAGGCTTTTTTTCTCACAGGTTATGCATAGCAAAGCAGTCATCAGATGACGATTTAAAAGCATTTTTCAAATGCGCGAACTGTCACCTTTTTCCTATCTTGTTATTCACAGGAGAGAGCATGCGTAAGGGGAACAAATTTTCATTATATACATCATTCCTCACCCATTAAGAGGATGTAAAACCTGGAAGGATCCCAGTATATCGTGGTTGATGGTGGTCATTTACGCACAAATTGTGTGTATTTAATACTGCCATTTGGATAATAGCTGACAGATATGTTCACATTATACAATAAATACAGCCTGATATAGATGTACTTTGATGGCTCTTTTCCCTGATGATATAAAAAAGAGCACCAAAATTGTGAACGACTGGTTTAGCAGCCTATTATTTTCTCCTGATAATGCTTCAAGAAACAGTGTTACAAAATATACAAAAGAAAAGCTCCTTTGCAACGAATAATAAGAAACGTTTTACTTGAACTTCTGAAGGCCTTGCAAAAGCTATCTGCGTGCAGCAGGCAAGAAATATGGACCAATGATTGTGAACACCGCCATTTCTGCTGTCTCACACAGCATCTGGTGGGCGTGTTAGAGGACATTGACCTTTCATGTTCTCCTGGGAATACTGAGACAGTTTGCCCAAAGTGGAAGAGGGAAAACGGAGAAGAAGTTACTCAACCATCATTAATCAAATTTCTTTAATAGAATTTTGCTGATGAGAGGCATTTGTAAGGTAGATATCACATTTCTGTAATTGCTTGGCCATAAAACAAATTTATGGTTTATTTTTGAAACATGAAGAACTTTTGAATAGAGTATAATATTCAATCTCAAGCAACAACAGAGCAGTAACAGAAGCAGGAAAATGCTCTACTGTTGTATGGGAGACTGCACTCAAAAACCTTTGATAAATTGTATGTACTACTCATTAAGGAAGCTGCAGCTAAAATCAAATTTAACTCAGATTACACCAATGTCGATGCTCAACTACAGAGAAGACACAACAGGTAAAAACATGGTTGGAAATGAAAGATCCTGGGGCTGATGTACACCCAACAGCCTCTTCCCAGAAATCTAGAGAGAAGAAATATCCGGGAAAATTGAAGTCCCTCTAATGGCCTTGGGATGAAAAAAAGGTTGTACATGTATGTAATTTTATAAAGCGGTTCAATACCTTTACTATAGTAACATTTAATAGTCCTTTCAAAACTAAATTAAGGTCAGTTTTAGACAGAGTCGAAGAGGGGATGTCTGGTACCATATTGATAGAACAATTGAAATGTGAAGACATTGAATCAGGTGGTGTAATGTTACTTTATATGTGCGGAAATACAAAAAACAACGGAGAACATGGTGGCCCTTCAAAAAGTGAAAAAACGTAAAGTAGTGGTTCAGTAAGTATACTTTTTCTGAAATGGGGAAAGAATTATTTAGAACATTATCATTTATTTATTTACTTGCCATTAGATATAGTAATTCAATATAAACAACTGAACATACGATAAACTTGAATAATCCATGAACCCTTGTTTTTAATAAACATACGATTTTATCATATTGTTACTAAATGCTTCCGGAAAACCAAAATAAAGGTAAGCAATAAATAACGAACAGCTGCAATGA
>BGPR01000035.1:324349-359169 GCA_013235015.1 Araneus ventricosus | reverse complement strand
TTTTAAAAAAACAGTGGTAGCGTTGCTAATAAAATTCACTACACCTGTTCTTAATGTCCTTCAAAAAAACGGCAGCATTGCTAATAAATTCACTACACCTGATTTCTTAATCCTTCAAAAGAGCATGGTGGCATTGCTTCAATGGAATTCACTACACCTGTCTCTTAGATCTCCTTCAAAACGGCGGCGTTGCACAATAAATCACCACCGTTTAATCTCTCAAAAAGATGCAGGTGCAGCATTGCTATAATTCACTACACCTGTTCTTAATCTCCTTTTGCAAAAGAGCATGGTAGCATTGCTTCAATAATTCATCACCTTTCTTAATCCTCTTCAAATGCGGATTGTAATAAAATTCACTACACCTGTTCTTGATCCATGGCAAAAGGTGCTGCAGTATGCTAATAAATCTCACTACACCTTCTTAATCTCCTTCAAAAGAGCAGCGGCAGGCATTGCTAGTAACCTGATTCACTGCACTGTTCTTGAAATCTCAATAAAAGCGGCGATTGCTATTCACTGCACCTGGTTCTTAATCTCCTTCAAAAGAACGTGGCGGCAGTTGTAATAAAATTCGCTAAACGTACGTGAAAGGGTCAGCATAGCTAATAAAATTCACTACACCTGTTCTTAATCTCCTTCAAAAAAAACGTGTCAGCATATAGCTAATAAAATTCACTACACCTGTTCTTAATCTCCTTCAAAAAAACGCGGCAGCATTGCTTTCTGGCTCGACAGGCTCTAAAATTTTCCCGCTTTTCTAATCATCCCACTCGATTTCTAGCGTTAACGCGGTCGAAAACATTTATAGCTAGTTGTTTCATTGTCTTCTTATTAAATTATCGAAAGTATTGTAGTGTCTTTTGTGATTCTTGTTGTCAGGTGAGTAAAGTTAAATGATGACTTATATAAGCCACTAGCAGTAAGCGCACGGTGTTGCCCGTGACATAATGACTTTAACAAAATAAAAAAGCCCAAAGTTTTAAAATGATCGAAAGTATGACGTGACTGTCGCTTGATACTGCCAGCCAATCGGATAGTTGAAATGCATTCTGGGAACTGAGAGTAACCTTGGATCGGAGGAAAACTTCTTCTATTCGGATATGCGAGAAAAAATGTTTTGAACTGATCAATAAAAAAATTCATAGAAAATCGGAGAAAAAAGATATTTTAACCATTCTTGTTTTAAAACAGGGATAAATATTCCGGCGTATGCCTAAAAAAATTGAAAATGATAGCGTTATTAGAAAGTCGGACGCAAGAAAATAGGATTTGAAAGTTAAAAATATAAATAAAAAGTGAATATTTTTTAAAAATTTCTCAAAATTCAATAAATTATGTTAAAAATTCAAAACAAACTTTATTAGAACAAAAATTGTTTGTTCTATCCGATGGCGCATTGATTGTTTTTCAACGATCATTAGAAAAGATACTACAGCCGTAAACGTGTCAAAAATGACCCAAAACCACACAAAACATTAAATAAAAAAATTTCTAGATTAAATTTTAAAATTCTGGCTTCGAGGTGCAGTGAGTCACCATTACGACTACCTCTGTGCCAAATGTCATGGCTGTAAGTGCTATATATTCGTCTGGACATCGCACACATACACGCAAACATTGACTTTTATAAGTATAGATGAGTTAATGACATTACAAACATTTTATGACCTCAGCCTCTCCCTGACCGAAATCCTGGATTCGCCAATGTAGCAGTTCAGCTGTAACGAAAATCTAAATTGAAATTCCATACCTAAAATTTACAGTAGAGTCCCTCCAATCCGGATGTCATTTAATAAAAAGCAGGATATACTAATATTAAAGAGATCATAATAATAATGCGCGCATCCTGTTATTAAGCTGCAGGAAAAGTTGTAAGTATTTATTTTTTTAAAAAAACTTTGATTTTTGTAATTTTACCCATCCAAAACTTGTATTACGTGCATTTTAAGGCAAATTCTGTTTAATCCGGACATGTTCGGGTCCCATATAGTCCGGATTACCAGGACTCTACTGTAAATCTATAAATTTTTAATCATGTTTAACCCTCTCACACCGAGCGAAGCTGTCTAAAACTTTCCCCATAACAGCGACGAAGGCTGGTTTCAGGCGGTTGGTTTCTTTTGAGGGAAGGGAAGGTTCTGAGATTGCTTAGGGGTCCAATTATCCTTGGCGACCACAGCCCATTTCCCTGAGCAGGGGGTGATGTAGATGAACACCCAGGTTGGGAGAGTTCAATTCATGTCGTACCCTCCTAAAAAGGCCCGGTTTTAAAGGGGATAGAAGAAAAAAGTCCCCTCGGGATTAAAGAGTTAATACTCCGTAAATCCAACTTTAATTATCCGGTTTGTCTTTTTCTTCCAAATCTACACATTAAGGACCGGGCATATTTCTTTTCCCGATCTAACCCAACGGCCATTTTTTTACGGTCAACTGTTAATGAATTTACATCCAATCAACTTTTTAGAATACTTATATTAAACGTTCAGTGTTTAAAAGAGTTAAACTGAAATTCTAAACTTTCAGTGTGTCCGAAAAAAATATTTTTGGACTCAGGTCTGTCTGTCTGTCTCTCTGTGAACACGATAACTTAACCCTTTAAAGGCCCATTTTTTCTCGTGTTATAGCAAAATGGCTTTGGGATTGAGATTCATTTAAGAAAAGGAATTCATTTAGCTTATTCGATGAACATTAATTTTTTTGTTAATTAATTTGCTAATTAATTAATTAATTTTGCTTGATTATGAAGTCCAGACACTTCGTTATGGTTTGAGAAAAGAAATTGGAACGTCTGGGTTTTTGTTACATAGAAGAAATTGGCGAGAACTTATGCCAACCTTAAAAAATGCATTTAAAAATTAATGAATTTGATTATA
This sequence comes from Araneus ventricosus, assembly GCA_013235015.1. Lineage (NCBI taxonomy): Eukaryota > Metazoa > Arthropoda > Arachnida > Araneae > Araneidae > Araneus > Araneus ventricosus. The sequence continues at coordinate 356,293 of BGPR01000035.1, read as the reverse complement.
AGTATACTTACCAAGGCCTCATGATGGGTTATAAACGGAGTCAGCTAGACAGATGGGCTATGGTATGTGGTTTTTAGACCAAAATTGTAGATTTTTATGAAACCTTGAATGAAATTTGTCCTCGGGAAGTCGGTCTGTCTATCCGTCCGTGGTCACATGAACATGCAAAGAGCCAGAAGAATAAAAATTGGCACATTTGGTTTAATCATTAGAATTGTAGATCCGTATCAAATTTTGTGCAAAATCTGCCAACGAATTGGCCATCTGTGTGTTCGAGTCTATGAGAACGCGATAACTGAAAAACCTTGAATGAAATCTGTCTTCGGAAAATCTGCTTGTCTATCCGTCCGTGGTCACATGAACATGCAAAGATCTAGAAGAATAAAGATTGGCACATTTGGTTTAATCATTAGAATTGTAGATCTGTTTCAAATTTTATACAAAATCTGCCAACGAATTGACCATCTGTGTATTCGAGTCTATGTGAATGCGATAACTAAATAACGCACTGTCTTAGACAAATCCAATTTGGTATGTAGTCATTATGTTATGATTAATGTGACTATTTGGTTATTTTGGACGGTTCTATCGGTCCAGCACTGATAATTTCGAGACAACACTGACTGTATATCAGCTGCGGTTATCGTAGACACAAAGTCATACGATTCCGATTAAATAGCTGTAAATTTAGATGTCAAGTGAAGTGATTAGCTCAAAGCAATGACGCAAAACATTGAGGAAAGAATGCTTCGAATCTTACAATAAAGAGTTCGAGAGACAATAAGAATTTAGAAATGAAAGTACGTTATCTCATGACCTAAATTCCGAATTTCCTAACAGTTCACATGCTTGCAAATATACAAATAGACAGGCAGTCAACCCCTTAACGGATTAGGTCCAAAATTAGATACAGATCTAGAATTCTGATGATAAAACTGTGTACCAAAATTTATCCATCTAGTTGTTGGAGTTTTTGAGATGTGTGTCATGTCAATATGAGCGTCAAGGATTGACAGCCAGACAAGATCCAAAATTCGATAGAAATCTACAGATTTGGTGTAAAGATCACATACCAAATTTGAACAGTCTTGTTCAAACCATTTTTCAGCTATTGTGTTCACAGACAGACAGAACGCCGCCCCATTCCCCTGTTCCTGTAACCATTATAGTTACCGTACCAGTTGGATGGACATGGGACTCACAGACAGACTGAACGCCGCCCCATGCCCTTGTTCCTGAAACAATTACAGTTACCGTACCAGTTGGATAGACATGGGACTCACAGACAGACAGAACAACAGACATTTTTTGACGATTTCAATACAGTAGAACGATTACCTGTCACTCGTTTAAACGTCATCGTAAAAAAATAAGCAAAAAAATGGACATTTTTAAAATTATCCACTTATTACTTGTTTCTCCCTACTGCATAAAGCTGGAAGTAACTGTACTGTATGATGACGGAAGTGACTGATCGTCGATGGCGAAGGAGTTGCCATTGACCTGGCTCGCTAAACCCATCACCAACTACTATTGTATTATAGAATTACAATACACTTTTATAGAAATTAAATTAAACTCAATATGTATGTATTATTGACTTTTAAAGAGTCTTATTTTCATTTTCGTTCCGAGCCAGAAGTGAAATCACGTTAGTGTAAATACGTATTAAGATATTTTTGTTATCCGTCTATTCCAGCGGTTCCCAAACTTTTTTCAATTCCTACTATTAGTTCACACTCTCCCTATATCTTGTTCAAATCTTGCGATCGATTTTAAACTAACTTCCCGATGAGCTGGAGACTTGAAACTTTAAACATAGCTCACAACTAGATGACAATGCAATATTAATTCGCTTTCTTGTCTGTCTGTCATTTCATATTTTGCATGACGCATGTGCAGTACGTTCTTCATTATATCTCGAAAACTATTAACATTACAGACTTGGTTCTTGGGTATATGGATGGCCCATGGGATCATCGAAGCACCCCCATATTTTAGTCATATCTTGGCGCATGCACAGCACATTTTTCATTATATCTCAAATCACCTAAGTAGGAATTGACTTTAAAAATTTTTTTATATTACTTGTTTATTAAACGCTTTTACTAAGTTCGAAATGTTTCGTGTTTGTATGTATGTAAGGTTGGAATTTTGTGATAGATTTTTCACTCACTTCTTAATGCACTAGAGTTCTGAAATTTTGTATATTTATTGGGTCTTGATGACAATGCAATATTTTAATAATTTTAGAGCTCTCAAGTATCAATTTAAAAAAAAATCGCAAAATTACGTTTGCACTCAGTAGGTTTCAGCGGCGCCATCTATAGTATTTTCGAGAACTAAAATACTTTACACAGTAATTTAAATGTTTCGACAAAAATAAAAGTATATCCTATTATAAATCTTTTTAAAGAAATTATTGCTGAAAATAGATGAAGAAAAATGGATTTAAGTTCGAAATATTTTTTGAAAGGTCAGAATTTTGTGATCGGTTTTTCACTCACCTCACTCACTTCTTAATGCACTAGAGTTCTGAAATTTTGTATATTCATTGGGTCTTGATGACAATGCAATATTTCAGTAATTTTAGAGCTCTTTTCACTAAAAGAACTGTTGGAATTAGTGCAGGAAAAATTGATTCTAAATAAATTAGACTATTATGAATTAAAAACTAGAAAATAATAAATATGAAAAAAACTTTAAAAAAAAACGCTTTTACCAATGTATTAAAAAAGAAAATAAATAATTTTTTCTCAAAAATCTGAAGGTCAAAACAAAAATCGCAAAAGTGTGAGGAACTGAAAACAATAGGAGAAAGATATAAAACCAACGCCTCACGCTTTTACGATTTTTTTGGACCTCCAGATTGTTTAGAAAAAAAGTTTTTTTTAATGCATTGGTAAAAGCGTTTTTATTTATTATTTTTTTTTTACTCACGTACCCCTTGATTAATCATTTTATATTTCAGTAACTCCTTCTGTTATATCCCCTCCCATCCACCCCTCAGCACAAAATAGATTTTATTAATAGCGCTGAGGGCTCAGGTTAGCTTTAAAAGTCAAACGACTCGAATGAATTTAATAAAATTTATAGGATTCACATTTTTGACTTCACATTTTATTCCATTTCTTAAAATACAAGTAGTATCGGTTCCATGTCAAAACAAATGAAAACAGCATTAAAAAATTTCGCATTCACTTGTGATGAGAGCTAACAATGACTCAATTACTAGATATTAATCTACTTCTTCCTTTTCGTATTCCTTCAAGGGGCTTTCGGACTCATAAAAATTTTCACTTTCATTTTTCAGTCGAACTTCGGAAAAAAAATTCTAGAATATTCTTATGTTTCATGTTTTCCGCCGTTACCAAAATCACCTGTGGTACGCGTACCACAGGTTGGTAACCTCTATTTTTTGGTTTTCCGACACATACCTGGTCCGGATGGTGGCGATTAATCTAAGTTTTATTGTACTTTCACTGTGTATCGTTACGAAATTTGTCCAGTGAGTGTATGGTGAAAACAGTCCATGGAGCCGGATAACGGAGAAAAACGCTTTATTCTAGAATATTCCGGAGAACACGAAGCGCAGGTAACAGGAAAAATAGCTCTTGCACAGATTAGCAACACAAACAGACGGCAATTCACTAATAAGTACAGCAACAGCACTTTCAATACCGCTCGGTGTCTAACAGCTTACTAGCTCGCACAGTGGATAAAACTCCAGAGAGAGATTCCAAAGATATTCGCACTCCAAAGGTGATCCCAGTCGATCAACACGTTCAAAGTCGACCAAGACGTTCAAAGTCGACCAAGACGTTCAAAGTAGATGAACTCACGCTATCGATAAACTCTCATTGCTCAAAGAACCAGACCACGGTCCTTTTATAGTCTCCCTGACAGGCCGTTACGTCACATGGAATCATTTGGTAAATTCTATATATCTCCGCCCCTAATAAAGATATCTAGAAAATTCCGGCATTTTTGAGATCCTGTGTTTTGTCGCCAAAATGGTAGCCAAGGTCGGGGTTGATGGCTCCATTTCCTCGGAATTCCAATGCATACCCCTGTAGAACTCTGTTCCCAACCATAAGACTAACATTGCTGGGAAACGACTTTTCATGTTCGTAACAGTATTATACTTTGTGCACGAGAAAGTACAAAGCAATTTTGATAGATGATTGTTTTGTGTTTGTATTTTCAGAGAATGGCGTGAGATACGTAAAAACATTTTGAAAAAAGATCTGGACATAGAGAGGAGGATGGAAAGGATTGTGGTAAAATATTAATAGAACTTTTTTGAAATATTTCTTTTCCTTCTGCGTGAGGTCAACCCGTTTGTGAGGCGTGGCGCTTTGCCGCGATAATGACAACCATCCATTATTTGACTCCGCTATTGACAGGGCGGTATAAAGCTCTGTAGGGGCCCTTACGCAAGTGTAAATTTCGGGGGCCCCATTCCCCTGCCAAACCAGATGATTTTTATTGATTTTAACACGCAAACCGCCACGACTCACGTCTGAGATTCGAACCATCTATCTAATTATATTCCCCCTTCTCTGCTATCTCTTAACTACAGTAGAGGAGGGGTCGTCTGCCTAAATAGTGGGTATGAATTGCATTTGATCGCCGTAGAAATCGCACTTGATCGCCGTAGGAATCGCATTTGATCGCCGTAGGAATCGCATTTGATCGCCGTAGGCATCGTACTGCATTCATATGGAGATAATCGTGTTAATTTGATATCCATATAAGCCGGGTTTTTATGTAACATATATTGTAACAAGCTGAAATAACAAAACAATTAATTGTGGGTCTCTTTTGAAAGAGTTGGTTTTAATATTTTGCGTATAAAAATTTTTTTAATTAATTTAAGATAAATTGGTTAAAAAAAAGAACTTTTTAACGTATACTGAATTGCAAAGTTTACCAAGTTTATTGACTTCTGATTCAATCAACCAACTGCAAAAAAATTCGACCACACTCATATGCAAGCGAATTTGAAAACATGAAAATAATCCTAAGAATAATACTCTCATATTTTATTTTAGTGTAAATATGTTCGAGTACATGGCCAAAAGTTGGCGTTTGATACAGTATCCAAATGGATTTGACGATTGCTTAAATCGGAGAGTTATTGGAAAATGGTCTGTGAATCCAAAATAAACACAACAGAAAACTCGTCCTTTTTTTACTTTCTCGTATACGAAATATACAAAGAGAAAGTATTGTAATCGTAAAAAAAAGTCGAACTCGAGATTTTGACGAATCTCCAAGTTTTGGACCTCCCTGAGTCCGAAAAACACAATTTTGGAATTATGTCTGTCTGTTTGTGAACACGATAACTCGAAAACTATTAGAGATACAGGGATGAAATTTGGTATATGATCTTGACACATCATTTGTAGGTTTGTATCAAATTTTGAACGACATCTTTCGACGGGAAGTCTGTCTGTCCGTCATGTGAACACTATAACTCAAAAACTTGAATAGCTAAATAGATAAAATTTGGTACACAGTTTTATCATCAGGAATGTAGGTCCGTATCAAATTTTGGGTTAAATCTGTCAAAGGGTTGATTGTCTGTCAGTCTGTACAATCGCTTACTTCTAAACATTATAACTCGTAAACCCTAAAGCACCCTCGTATAACCCTTTGATAAATAAAAATTGATATGAGGCCTGCTAACAATAATTGTAGATCCATTCCCAATTTACGCTTCAATCGGTTGAAAAGAAGGTGTTCAAATCGCCTATTTGTCATTTCTCATCACACAATGACGCGAGGCCGTTATTGCGTAATTGCGCGATTCACTTGCGCTAATCCTTTCCGCTTCTACCCACGCCTTTCGCCTCCAAGCTTCCGATTCCCAAGCTCTTTTTTTCTCCACTGGATTAGGGACGCTTGTTCGTTTTACTGCCTTTTAGCTTATTTTTTCTCCACATGTGTTAGGAGTACACAAGAAAGTTTAGGGGAGACCACTCCAGCTGGTTTGTTGCTGTTGCCTAAATTGGTCTGTTTAAATCAATGAGGTTATTATCTTTAACTACCGGAATAGCTCAGAAAACAGTTATCGCCACTAGTCGCCTTGTTGCAAGTAGAAGTGGAACAAGGCAAAGAAAAAACAAATTAAATAAATAATAAAAGGTCACTAACGCCATCAAATGTGGGTTTAAAAAGAAAAAATAATAATAATGTTAAGTCGCTTTGTATCATTTGTGAAGAAACAAACAGGGAAGATAAAGTGATATAGTGCATAAAATGTATTACTCGAATTCATGCATTATGTGCTACTGTGAATTTGAGAACCAAAAAAATATTTTTGCTTTAACCCCTTGACTGAGGATTTTTTTTTTAAATTTTATCCAATTTTTTATGCGAATGAAGATAATAGGCTCCAAATAAGTGAAATAGATTGTTTGCGGATTTTAAACCAAAGACCGGGATATAATACTCCCACAACCAAAAAACACTACATTTTTATGCATAAAGCATGATTATTATTAGTTATTGCGAAAATTTATTTATATATTTTCAATATTTCATCAGTGTTACTGTAAACAAATATGTATTGCTTACCAATAGATCAAAACTATCGAACATACAAGCACAGAAGGAAAGTCTTCAGTAAACAATAGCTTTCGAAGGGAAACCAGCGGGAGTGGTCTCCCCTAAACTTTCTCGTATACTTTTAATACATATTGATACAAAAATAAGCTAAAAGACAGTGAAACGAACAAGAACACCTAACGTAGTGGAGAAAAAAACAAGCGAAACGTCATACCACGATTTCCGAAGGTCGTCCTAAGTGAAATTAGAAGCCGGCGTGATTATCAATAGGGCTGGGTGTAAGATAAAGAAAACGAAATTTGCAATTTGAACGCCTTTTTTAAACCGATTCGCACAAAAATTGGACACGAATCTACCGTTGAGGTAAGAAGGCCACATACCAAATTTCATTTACCAAAGTAATTTCTTAAAGAAGTTATTGCGTTCAAAAGTATACGATTATGCAGACAGGCAGACTGTAAATTTGGTCTAAACTTTGATACAAACCTACATTCCTGGTAATAAAAATGTTTGTCAAATTTTATCCATCTAGTTATTTAAGTTTGTGAGTTATCGCGTTCACATTAACACGGACAGACACACAGACTTCCCGTGGACGGATTTTGTCCAAAATTTGATGGAAACTTACAAATTATGTGTCAAGATCACATACCAAATTTCATTCCCGAAGCTCTAATAGTTTTCGAGTTCACAGACACACAGACAGACAGAATTCTAAAATTGTGTTTTTCGGGCTCAGGGAGGTCTAAAACGTGGAGATTCGTCAAAATATCGAGTTCTAATTTTTTGACGATTACAATACTTTCTCTTTGTATACTTCGTATACGAGAAAGTAAAAAGAGTGTGTCATCTAGGTGACTAAAGATGATATGTGCACAATTGTTCTTGTTCCACAATTGGGACATATTGCAATGAGTTTCAAAGCAATTTTTATCCTGGTAGTAATTTTAAAATTTGATTGGGATGCATATGTCCCTTTAATAGTCAAAGGGTTAATAGTGCTTAAATAAATTGTTGTTCCAATCTGGAAAACTATTTTCCTTAATTGGACCGAAAACACAATTTTTTTATCTTTTTTTTGTCCACTCGTGCACGCTGTATCAGATTAGAAACGTCATAAGACACCGGAAAATAATCATTAGTTCCGTTTTCCATGGACAGCACAGGTCCTATTGATAAGTCTGTGGTAGTCAGTTATTCCTGATACATAATTCCTCATCTACTGACATATTTACACAGTTTTTAGCATTTGAAAACAGTCTTGCACCTTTGATGGTTTCATCAATTGCTTCTGCAGGTATTTACCATTTGATATTACTTTTAAAATATATTTTTTATTGCTTCATAAAATAGAAATAGTGATTTGATACGTCCATTAATTTCAATTTAATAATATCATAATTCTATTTTGATTTTTTGTGTATTTTTCTGTTGCTACATGTGAACTCCCCATGCCAAAAACATTTTTTTATTTTGAAATTTAAAAAATCGTGCGATGAAGGGTTAAATCGTATTTCATCAAAAGTTAATGACACTTGCTTTGAAGATAAATAAACCTGGTGCGAAAAAATTGTGCTCTATTTCTATATAAAACTATTTCTTTATCAATGTACATTTAAAAAATGACGGGAGGCTGTCTTTTTCAAACAGCCGCTGATGTTAAAAACGTAGGACTACTTTACTCGCGTGATTCTTTACCGATTTTAATTTTTTTTTTTTTGTAACTCCTGTTGTCACCCTTTATGTCTAAAATAAGACATTAGTTATGTTCTTAACATATGTACAGTCGGACCTCTATTTAACGAAGTCGCTAAATCCCGAAAAAAAGTTCGTTATATGGAAAATTCGTTAAATAGAGATTCACCCTTTAAAATACTTTAAACTACACAAAACAGATTTTAAATTCATAAACACTAAATATTATTAAAAAAGTAATTAATCACACCTTTATTTTGTAAATTAATATCTATTTGTTTTATATATTTTACCCATCAAAAAGAAATCTGCAAAGAAAACAAGAATAAAGCAAAACATTGTCCGGGAATACACTGTATTTTCAATTTCAAAAAATAATTTTTTATTAAAATTAATGAATTTTATCATACGAAGGTTTGTTGATTTCTGCATCAGGATCATTTCCATCTTCATCATCTTCGTCTTCATCGCAATTCATTGCTGTATTGTTTTTATTTTGCACACTGTCCACTTCAAAACGGCCTCATCCACATCTTCATAGACACATGCTTTTAAACGTTTCGAACAAGAATTCGATGAATCATAATTTTGTATCTTATCACGATTTTTTTTATTATGGCTGATAAGCTGTTTGGAGGAATACCAAATTTTAAAGCAAAATCTTTTTCCACCTCATGAAGAATTAAATTTTTTTTCTTTGGTGCTCAAGCACTTTCGCTTTGACATTTTCCAGCTTCAAGGTCATTGATCACCATAAAATGTGTTAAAAGAGAGAATAAGTTTGAAATGCTTAGAAATATTTAGAGAAATAGGGAGAAAAAAATATTGGATCACACGAAAAAGTTCGTTAAATAGAGAATGCACTTCGCTATTTGGAGGTTATTTTACGAAGACATTCGCAATATGTTCATGGTTTCAAGAAAAAGTTCGCAAAATGGAGAAATTCGCAAAACAGAGGTTCGTTAAATAGAGGTCCGACTGTAGTTACCAAGATAATCCAGTCACCAATTCATGCGTATTTTTGCCCAACTTTGCGACTCAATTGTCGCTGTACTACAATTTTCAATTTTTTTTTTGTAACTTCTGTTGTTACCTTTATATCTAAAATAAGACATTAGTTATGTTCTTAACAAATGTAGTTACCGAGATAATCCAGTCACCAATTCATGCGTACTTTTGTCCAACTTTGCGTCTCAGTAGTCGATGAACTACAATTCCGATTTTAAATTATTTTTTGTAACTTCTGTTGTCACCCTTTATCTCTAAAATAAGACACTATTTATGTTTTTAACATATGTAGTTACCGAGATATAGAGGATCTCTCATACAACGTTTTTTGTGAAGTTTTGTGAATCAAATTCCTTCCTGAGACTCCAATGGGAGGAACGTAGTCCTACGTTAAAATTCGGCAACATTCGTCTGCCTTTCACTTCTTTCTTCTTTTGTTCTTTCACTGAAATTTTTAATGCCTTCCAGGCTCGGAGGGGTCTGTGCTTTCTCTGGTGCCCGCACATGAAGAACAAGAACCACTACGAGCGGGAAAATCGGCCCCTGGAGACGGAGCTGGACGAGCTCAAGCTGAGGATCGTGGAGCTGGAGGCGGAGTGCATGGAAGCCATGGCCGATATGACTCAGTTCGTGGACGTCGTCTCTCCCAATTTTCTCAAGAACCTCGCCGGATTCATCCGCACCTTGTTCCCCAGTTACGAGACCTATGTAAGCGTTAACCTTCTTTAAGTGAAGTATGCATTGAACCCTTTATATCGGGTGGTACTTACAGTGCCTCTTAAATCACGCGTATATCTTCGTAATAAGACCAATTTTCTTGATAGTATTCACAAGGACACGTACATGTAATTCCAGCAGCTAGCAGTTGTCTATATGTCTTCTAAATACGTAATTAACCCTTTATATCGGGTGGTACTTAGAGTGCCACTTAAATCACGCGTATATCTTCGTAAAAAGACCAATTTTCCTGGCAGTATTCACATGAACAAGAGGAATGTAGCTCCGACAGCTAGCAGTAAATTGCAGATGAATACAAAAATTAATTTTTTAATTATTAATCAAATTAATGAAGTTATTTCATTTATTTTTTAAAAAAAGTTTTTACATCTTTCCCGGGGTTATTCTACATTAAAACGTATCTAATGGAGCCAAAATAAAATTGAAAAGTTGCTGGTAAGTTCCGCCGGACGAGCCGAGTAAGGGAGCCAGAAGGGGTAAAATTCCGTGGCCCGGGCCCAGAAGTGGGGCCGTCAGCCCGGGATATGGAAACATATATATTTTTCTTATTTACAAGAGTATTTCGTCGCTTAGCAAGCAACACCACCTATCTCAATTTTTCGAAATTTCAAAAATAAAAAAATACTCAATATTCTGCAACCAATAACAGATATTTCTGAATATTTTTTCACATCTGGCAGGAACATGTTGTCTCATGTTCATCTTAGGTGTTTAAGAAATTCTGAAGTATCCGTCATTGGTTGCGAAAAATTGAGTATTTTCTTTCTTTTTGAAATTTCAAAAAGAAAGAAAATACTCAATATTCCGCAACCAATAACAGATATTTCTGAATATTTTTTTCACATCTGGCAGGAACATGCTGTCTCATATCCATATCAGGTGTTTAAGAAATTCTGAAGTATTCGTCGTTGGTTGCGAAAAATTGAGTATTTTCTTTCTTTTTGAAATTTCAAAAAGAAAGAAAATACTCAATATTCCGCAACCAATAACAGATATTTCTGAATATTTTTTTCACTTCTGCCAGGAACATGCTGTCTCATATCCATATCAGGTGTTTAAGAAATTCTGAAATATCCGTCATTGGTTGCGAAAAATTGAGTATTTTCTTTCTTTTTGAAATTTCGAAAAATTGAGATAGGTGGTGTTGCTTGTTAAGCGACGATTTATTTTTATCAGTGACAAATGAGACCCGTCAGGAGTTGAACTATATTTTTACATTTATTTTCTCAGAATATAAAATTCATACATTCTCACTATATTAACCCTAGATAACTAGATATTCGTCTAAAGCCGGCCATTCACTTGAAGTATAGCCATACCATTTGTCCTAAGCCCGGTTTTTTTCACCCATTTTAATCGAAAAATACAGGCACGCCATTCACTTGTACTCTAACTGACGCTAACTCTGAACAAAGGTAGGGGGAGCGATCTTCTTTCCCTCTCTATAGCTCCTTGTCAATCGCTCTTCGATTTTCCCCAATCAGCAGATTTTAATTCATGCTACCCTCAAAGCGAGGCTTCAATGTGCGCAAGGCATTGTTCTCTTCGCTAGCCTCTTTCAGGGTCCCTCTGAAGCGAGACTTTAAACTCCAGCGTTTTCGCTCCGATTTCAGTCCAGACGGAATTCCAACCACCACAGGCCATTTGGCTGATTTCCATAGATTTTGATGACTTTTTCCTTCTCGCGTTCCAAAATATCCAGTTTATCTGTGAAGTGAATGGCCGGCTTAATAGACAGCGACCCTTGCAACTTTGAGGAATTCGAGATGTTCCCTTTGCGCTCACACCATCTCACTCACAGTACCTTCATAACGTGTCAAATGAGCTATCCGAATATGATAAGCACGGCTGTTACTTTGCTGTCTAACAGTCGAACGTTTAGTTATAGCATGCAGAAGTCAAAATTAGTTGTAGAAGATGAGACTAAAAAGTGCGCAAACAAGCACTGAATGTCTGACCATCTAAGAAGCGCAGAACGACAAGATACATGTGCGAGGGCACCGCGAGTTCACGGATGAGAAGGTGCCGTATATGTAACCAGGTGCTCGCCTCCCTGATCGGTACAATAATGGCGGTGTGGCTCTTCGAACCCATCTCCGAAGACAGGTCGCAACCCGGTAAAACGGGAGTCGCCGCATGAACAGCTCGTAATGGGGGTTATAATGCAGGGGCCTCAGTGCCTGACTATGCTGTCGTGGCGGCCGGTCTTTCATGTTGACCCGGATGACAAGGCAGGACGGGATGACTTTTGTGCAACTACCGCAACAAGGCTATTTGTGGAGAGCACTTTAAGCATCTGCTGAGAGTGCAAACGCTGATTTTCATCGCTTTTCTATTTTTTTAATGAATTATTATTATACTTTTCTTAAGTTACACAAATTTGTTTTTAAAAAAATGACGGGAGGCTGTCTTTTTCAAACAGCCGCTGATGTTAAAGGCATAGGACTACTTTACTCGCTTGACTCTTTTGCAAGTAAGGCCAAACGTGAAATAGCCCATTCCTCAACCTTTTAACTAAAAAGGACATATAAAGGAGACATTCATTCATTTGTCTAATCGAAACTGCGAGACTTAAACTTATTTTGTTCAAACTATTTATCTCAAAAAACCAGCGGGAGTGGTCTCCCCTAAACTTTCTCGTATACTTTCTAAGTGGAGATTCGTCAAAACCTCGAGTTCGAATTTTTTTGACGATTACAATACTTTCTCTTTGTACACTTCGTATACGAGAAAGTAAAAAAACAAACCTGAAATCAAATATCTGTTGCCACGTTTCAAAAAAATATTACTTTGAAGCAGGTGCGATAAAATGGGCAATGCAATGAGTACTAAAGAGAAAATTCTGCTTTGGAATTGAATTCCCAAGAAAACAATTTATACTACCACAACCGTAACAATTGCAAAGGCGCGTGAATAAAAGATTTGCTGAAATAATGAGATCGGTTTGAATTTTATTTACAACAATAAAAAAATTGTTACAATTCATGTTCTAAAATATTATTTATTGTTGTAAATAAAATTTGCAACAATAACAAATATCTGCCAATAGGCATGCGCATGAGAGTCGGATTAAAAGAAATTGAATATGCAATTTGAACGCCTCTTTTTGACGGATTTGGCCCAAAATTTTATACGGACCTACATTCATGACGATAAAATTGTGTACCACATTTTATCCATCTAGCTATTCAAGTTTTTGAGTTATAGCGTTCACATGACCGCGGACATACATTGTCCAAAATTTGATAGAAACCTACAAATTATGTTTAAAGACCACGTACCAAATTTCATCCCTGTATCTAATAGTTTTCGAGTTATCGTGTTCACAGGCAGACATAATTCCAAAATTGTGTTTTTCGGACTGAGGGAGGTCTAAAACGTGGAGATTCGTCAAAATCTCGAGTTCGAATTTTTTGACGATTACAATACTTTCTCTTTGTATACTTCGTATACGAGAAAGTAAAAATAGCTGTCTCAGACTTTCCGCCAATGTAAACAAATCAACCTTGCGAGCTGTTGCCAAATGACGATTAAGAAATTTGACCCTATTCTGTCTCCACGTAAGAGAGTTATATATGTAGATTCTTTTTAGTTACGAAAGGATTTAATAGTTGTTTCATTAGAAGATTTTATTTACGTCTGCTTATCAAATTAATAAACCAAAAATGTAAGAAATTAATATATTAAGAAACTTTGATTTTCTCAATTTTTTTTTTTGGGGGGGGGGACTTAACCGCTTTGGTTTCTGAACGACTCATATAAAGCGTCATTCACCAATTACAGCGATGGCATTTGGTGGTACAGATTGTAAACTAGGGCTGCCAATGATTTCAGGTTTTGTGACAAAATAAAAACACCGGTTTCGTTTCCATCCTTTCTGTGCAAACTGTATCTTTCAGTCTTCATTCATTTGAGAAATAATGGTTTTAGCACTTTGCGGGCAGGTGCGGCGTACAGAGTGCGCCAATGGGTATGTACCATAAACTGAATAAAAACAATCGAAGGTGGAGAGCTCGCCACCCCTCTAATCTCGCATTCACGTCCCTCCTACTTGCTCCGATGGTTTCTACTGACAATGAACCAGTCAGTTCGGTCTGATCGCGCTTTATCACGAAACGGCGAGAAACTATCCCTACAGAGTAATATTCGGCTGTTTTGGAAGAATTAAGCAAGAAAATACAAGACGAGTACGAATCTGATGTATTAAATCTGAATGAAGAAGTGACTGAGTACAGCGACTAAGAAATTGATTCTGAGACTGGCGTGGAAAATAATCCAGTTCACGAAGAATATAGCGACTTAACTCGAACATAAATGTTTGTACCATTCATCCATTTAACCTTTAATATTATTATATTAATACTAGAAAATCACCCGTCATGGTATGAAGGGTGCAAATTGCCTCTTCATTCGAGAGATTTCCCGTCAAATCTGACGTGTTTAAACAGATATATATGCGAGAGAAATGTTTAACATTGATTGAAAACAAATAAAGCAAACATATGTTCTATGACAGGAAATATTTTTTTACTTACATATTTCTTTATTCAAAAAATCTCTTGGTAAACAACATTCCGTGTGAAGTATTTTTCGTTGTTTAATAATTTTCCTTGCACTTCAGATGTCTGATCAAAACAAAACACTTCTCTGCTTGTCAAATGTTGCCAAAAAATATTATCAAATTATATCATCACGATTGCAATAAATAATCAGATGCATCGTGGCGTCCATACTATATCACGCGCATGATAAACCACTGACGTGATTTGCTGCTTTCTATTTAAAAAAAGGAAAATAATTTGAAATATAGGATTAATATAATTTAAAATTTCTCGGGAACTATTGATCATAGCGAGATAAATTTTATATCAATCGATAGCAAATTGTATTTCACTATTTTAGAGCTATTAAATTTGAAATTAGAACGCCAGTCCTTTTTTTTTTAATTTAAAATGACTGAAATTTAGGTGCTCTAACAATGAAATAATGCTGTTGAACGTCTCGCAGTGCTATGGCGCGAATGTTGGTGACGTCAGAGTGTTACCGGATCAGTGAGAGACAGATCTGGGCTATTATATTAGTAATATTATTATGTGGCGGAATCTGATCTGAGTGTTCTAAAAAATCACCTGTCCGCAAAGGGTTAAAAGTTTTTCCTTTTTCTCAACCCCCATGCATTTTAATCGAATGAGCAGTTACGAGTGTCAGCCATTTCTGTTTTTATGTTTCAGCCTATTCCGCCCGAAGCTTACGAGGAAGCGGCCAAGGACTTGTCGAAGCACCTGCGCCGCATTTTCAAACAAAAGAGGCAAGAGTGGGTGGACGCAAACAGAGAAGTCAATACTCTCTACCCTATGATAAAGGAGAAAAGAGAGGAATTAGATCGAATCAAGACAGACATTGAAAACTGCAAAAAAGAGGTAAATTGTCTTTAACTCTATCTAGGTTCCGACCGTCCCTTCAACCAAAAGACGGTGGACGTCCGAATATCACTGTCAAGTTTCCACCCCCTTTCGTTAAGTGTGATTGATTTCACACCCGCGGCGAGCTTTCTTCGTTAGAGTGGCTCGCCCAGAAGGGTTTGGGGAACAGGGGAGGGGGTTCTTAGAATTCGGAGAGTGCCAGCTGTCATTGCGGTTTTTGAGGGGGAGAGGGAATTTCCCTTATCTTTGTAAGATAAACTCGGGCGTTTCCGTGTTTTTGAGGTCTCTCTATCACAATGGTCTTAGGAATCAGAGGGTTAAATGACTGCGAGTAGTTTGGTTAAAACTCTAAAACAAGCCAACGGACATGAATTAATAAATTCTACGCGCCTTCGGCGACCATCTGTTCACTCGTAACATTAATAGCCTTAGCTATACGATAATATAAATCGACGTTTATACGTCGTATAAATGACAGGATGTATAACCCAAATTTCACTTAGCAACTTTGATTAGTACAAATTTAATGTTGCAGATGCAATTTCATTTTCGTGTATTAATTTTAAAGTTTTTGAATATAGTAATAGTATAATACTACATTATTATTATGGAAATCAAGAATTAAATTTTAAACATTTATCATACAGGTGAGAAAAATCATACCTTTATTGCATATCTTGAGTACTAAGTATACGTATTTTATACGATTTGTGTGCACGCAGGTAGGAGTTTAATTAAGGAAATCTTTAAGCGTCGTCTGACGTTCTGATTGTCTTTGAGTCTTAAATATATTCCTGTGAATCGAATTATGTTCATTGAATGTTTCTTTCACTTTCCTTTGACAAAAGAAGTATTGTATAGCAACGGATTCGGAAACCCTCCTCTCTTTTGTGTATGTGAGAGTTATTTTCATCAAAATAGGGGGAAAGTGAAGAATGGAAGGGTGATGTTTACATGTTACTGAGCGTGATCTAACAAAAAACTCCGGAAATGCGCTCATATGACTCATTGCCTGACACCCCTTTCCGATGTAAAATCGTCCAAAAGTCGTAGTCGCGGAATCCGTTGCTGAACAGTGTATTGCACTATCGATAGGCACATTTTTAGTCGATAGTTTTAAGACTATCGATAGGCACATTTTCAGTCGATAATTTTAAAACTATCGATAGCTTCAAAGCTATCGACTGAAACAATCGACTGGAACTATCGATAGTTTCTAAACTATCGACTGGAAGAACACCTATCGAGAGTATAGCTTCAAAGCTATCGACTGAAACAATTGACTGGAACTATCGATAGTTTCTAAACTATCGACTGGAAGAACACCTATCGAGAGTATCGCCGGGGAGAAAACTATTGATACTATCGATAATTCTGACGAATAGTTTGGGAAGACTATCGATGTTTAAGGAACACTAGTTCACATACTAAAAAGAAGGAAATTTTCACATTTTAGAACGGGGGGGGGGGAACGACGTATAACCGAATCTCTGCATCATATAAAGAAAGTACTTTATCATCACAGTGAATACGAAAGAGTGAGGATTGTGTTGAAACGACGTATAAATGAGAAACGTATAAACGGTGCTTTACTGTAGTTGCAAAGTAACGAAATCGGTTCACTTTTTGAGGCTGAGGGACTCTGGCAAAGTTCATTTTGCGATTTCTCTTGGAAATGGAGAGCGGTAGAGGTCAGGCGACCATTGGAGCCGTCTCTAAGGGACGTAAGCTTTCATATGAAATGAAAATTTGCGAAATCGGTCGAGCGGTTGGGGCTGGAGGATTCTGTCAATGTTTTCCCCCATAGAGAATGCACAGTGGAGTAATGTATTTGAGATTTGTCTCGAAAATGGTGGGAAGTGGGTAGATTACCTTTAATGACGTATGTAGGGGTCATGAACGTTTATATAAAATAAAAATTGGAGAAAAAGAGGTACACGAAAGTAACCTTGCTAATGCCAGAGATCACAAACCACAAGAGATTAAAAAAATTATAAAATTTTTTCCCCAAAGTTCTTGTCTCAAGTCCGAAAGACTATTCAAAAAAAAAAAAGGAATGAGTCGATTAAAGCCAGGGGTTGCACTGCTTTAGTTTTTTACTATGAATACGGTAGAACCCGGAAATCCGAACCCCAGGACTCCAAAATTTCCGATAATCCGAACATGTTTTGTTAATTTTCTGAAAACTTTTTACTGAAAAATGAAGGAAAAATAACAATTACGAATCTGAAACGATACTAATGTTTATTCCAAACTTAAAAGAAGTATTCGAATTGGTCTTTAAGAATGAATACAGCACCTTAATTAGCAGAAACAAACTCGGGTGTCTTCTTTTTACCCTCAATTTGTTTGCCACTCTACCGTGCGAATCGCAGCGTGCTCTTTCCGTACGCCTTCACAGAGCACCAAGGGTCAATACTCTACTGCATTTGGAATATCAAGAGTATTTTACTGAATTTCCCGGAAAATCTGAATTCCCCGGAATCCGAACAGAGGTCAGTCCCAATTAGTTCGGATTTCCGGGCTTCGACTGTAAATAAGAAAAAATTGTAAAAACCTCCCAACAACAGCGCGATTTTTGTCTCACAGGCTAGAAAATTCCGCCGATGATTATTTTGAGACTACGCCACTGATTGCAGCCTAGGATTTGATTGAAATATGATTTTTCTCCCGCCCCGCCCACCATCAATCATATTGTACGATTATGCGTGAGTCATCCGCGTCTTCGTGCTGCGTCTTAGCTGCAGCTTGCGCCAATGTAACTTCTTTCCTTTTTATAAACTTTTATTCAACTCGAGTGTCTTGTCCTCAAATCTTGAGATCGATTTCTTACCCGCTTCCAATCGAGCAGTAGCTTTGAAATTTAGCGCAGTGGTGGGTTTCCGGAGACAATACAATATTATGCAAAAAAATCTGCAACCTATACCTATTTTAAACCTAACAAAATGATATTAAAATTTTAGCCATATATTTGGGCGATAAAGTTTGGAAGGTGGTAACCTCACGTTACGTAGAGTTGTAACAACACCACGAAGCTAGCAGAGAATACGCTATACTTCCGTCACTGCACCGATGAATGACGTAATAGCTCGTGTTTCTGCGCGTCTTGGGTTTACTTTCTATTAGAATTCGCCACCAACCAGATTTGTTTTACTTCGTGTGCGCCAAACGTTTTGAACTCAAAGCAAAAAGAGAAAGTTGCGTAGATCGATTCTCTTTTTTTTCTATTACATTTTTGATAATAATTGTAAGTTATCGCGTAATATATTACCGATTTATATTTCCGAAAGTTAATGTCATTAAATCATCTTAAAAATGTAATTGTACATATGTATATAATAATTATAATATGTGGTTTATATTGGAGAATTCTATAATTGAATTTGGTTTACTATGACCTAACATGTTGTGTGTATTCGTGTCAGCCGTCATTAAAAAGTAGAAAATAAAATAAATAATAAAAAGTTTTAAGGTATAAGCTTTTATTCAAAATGCACTTTAAATGAGAAAATACGTTTACACATTATAATTTCGTCAAAATGAACCCAAAAGTGAAAAATAATTTTTCTGATTACAATATAAATGCAAGGTTCGAATAAAAGCGTGGGCGCCTTTACCTTCTAGGAATATTCCATTTGTTTAATGAAATATACACAAAATATAAGGTACTATATAAAGCGTCCACGCTTTTATTCGAACCATGCATTTTATTGTAATCAGAAAAATTATTTTTCACTTTTGGGTTCATTTTGACGAAATTATAATGTGTAAACGTATTTTCTCATTTAAAGTGCATTTTGAATAAAAACTTATACCTTAAAATTTTTTTATTTATTTTATCTATTGTTCTTTTCGTTTGAGGCTATCCAGAAAAACCCGAACCATCTCAATACTTGTTTCTTGAGTTCTTCCAGCGCGTTGAACTCAAACGCTTGAGTGTTCCCGTTCAACGCTTGAATAGTGGCGAATTTTGGTCTGGGAGGGGCTGACGTCATAAAAAATTTCTATCGTCGTCACCTCATGGCTTATGTAAGTGAAAACACTTTAACTTTACTCACCTGACAACAAGAATCACAAAAGACATTACAATACTTTCGATAATTTAATAAAAAAATACACTGAAATAACTAGCCAAAAAATGGCTTCGATCGCGTCAACGCTACAAGCACGAGTGGAATGACTACAAAAGTGGGAAAATTTTCCGAGTCTGTCAAACCAGAAAATAATGTTGCCACGTTCTATTTTTTTAAAAAAAGAGATTAAGAAGAAACAGGTGTAGTGATTTGAAAAAAATCAAGAATTTTGGTTTAGTTCTGGGGGAGGATGCAGCCCCATAGCACCACCCCTGGATTCGCCACTGCGCTTGAACATTCTTGTTTAGAAAAGCAGGCATAAATAATTGATTATCAGGATGAGAACTTTGAACTCATACTATTAAAAAATGGAATAAAAGCGTAAAACCAAAAATAAATCCTCCAAATTTTATTAATTTAATTCCAGTTGCTTGACTCATAAACTAACTTTTAACGTAGGACTACGTTCCTCCCATTGGGGTCTCAGGAAGGAAATTGATTCACACTCCAAAACGTCACAAAACTTGGTACTTTTCTACCAATTATTTTCCATGAAAGACAGACCAATAAGACGGTGGCCCCTTTACTTTTCTAAACGCAAACTCCCCCCAAACACATAAAGAAAAGCATGAGTGTCGTCTTTTCATAAATGTCATTTGGTGTCCTAGCCGGCCCTTGTTTGTCAGATTTATGACAATAAAATGAAACTACAAAAAAGAAAGAAAAAAGCTCCTTTTATAGCGATCTCTCACAAGAACCGCTCCCTTTCTGCACAAAGGGATGCAATTCCTTCCGTCTTTCCGGGGGCTTCCGAAATTCTTAATGAGTATTGCGACTCGACTTTGCATAGAAGAGGTACCCTGTTCCAATATCCCGAGGGTTTGTGCGATGGCTGCAACATTCTGGAGAAACATCTGTAAATGATGGAAAGGTCAAAGGAAGTGGACAGAGACCTCAGTACAGTTCCTACATTGCGTATGCGTCTTGGGTCGGTATTCGACCACCCGCTGTTCGGCTGGTCGAATTACGACGGCAATAAATCCCCAACGACTGTTCTGGAACACCTAAACATGGGCCTTGGTTACAGGGCTATTTCATTTGTTTGCTTTAGAAAAGCTTACTATAGAGAAAGGGTTCTTTTTTTCTCTCCCACACTTCTTGGGGGACCAAATTGTCTTCTGTTTGAGGGGGCCCACTTGCCATCGGGCAAGCTGGCAACCTCGCCATTCCGCCACTAAATGTGTTTAAGACGTAGTGTTCACAATATTTCTCACAATATAATAAAACTTCGAATGAATTTATTCAAAAGGGATTATTTCAAAATGATGCAGACGGGATTCGGTGAACCAGAGAACGTTCAGATCAGCGTCAAAATAGTTTAAGCCAGTGAAGGGAAAATCGTGTTAATTCTCAATTGAGGTGAATATCGTGGAACTTACTATTATGAACACTGTATATTTTGTATTTTTCCGTTATGCAACCACCACTCGGCGCCTTTTTTGCCTTGGCAAACTTTCTTGGAGAGCTGAATCGCCAGCGTGGCTCAACTTCTATCTTGGCGATAGTTGACACGCGCTGTATTTTTGACGAGTTGAAGCGTCAGGAACCAGAATGCGCCAATTTGGCCGATGGTATGCGTATTAAGGAACGCAGATGCTCTGCTCGGGATCAGCTAGTATATATTATTTACTTTTATAGGATTTTATTTTCACTTTCGTCCCAGCCAGAAGTGAAATCACGTTACTGTACATATGTAGTGAGAGGTTTCTGTTATCCGTCAGAGCCCTGGTTACGTTAATCGAAGTTTTACTGTACTCTTTTAACGTAGGACTGCGTTCCTCCTATTGAGGTCGCAGGAAGGAATTTGATTCACACACCAAAACGCCACAGAAAACGTTATATGGGAGATCCTCTATATCTCGATAACAACACATGTTAAAAACATAACTAATGTCTTATTTTTGAGATAAAGGGTAACAACAGAAGTTATAAAAAAACTTAATTAAACTTAAAAACTTACGAGAAACTTCGAGAAACAAAAGAGTCACGCGAGTAAAGTAGTCCTACGCCTTTAACATCAGCGGCTGTTGGAAAAAACAGCCTCCCGTCATTTTTTTCCTTGCATGGATGGTTGGGGGGGGATATAACAGTAAAGGGTACTCAAAATTGAAAAGACTAATCAAGAGGTACGAGGTCGGGAACTACTGCCTTACAGTGAAAGTTCTAACTTCAGTGTCGTCTTTTTTCTCTTTTTGATTACCCGTGCGTGAACTGAATATCACTGAATGTGTTTTCGACGCCCCTCGCTAGATACACTGGCGTCCTGTCAACTCAAAATCTAGTAGCGCAACAAAAACTCTTCCCCAAGGGAAGAAATGCATTCTCCTTCCAAAAATTTTTGACAGTTCTTCACTCGGCTTTCTCACATTCTCTATACTCCTCGCTTCTATCTTCATACTACAGTGAAGAAAATCGAGCACCCATTTTTTAGAGGTACCTCTTCCCTTTGACGGATTTCGTATAAATTCGATTGGTATAAAGCAAAGTAAGCGGTTTGGTCAAATTTCACCTGTCTGGGTCGTTTCTCTTTTGATATGTCATATTCACCGCAGACAAAATAAAGAGTCACAATTTCCGAAATGGTTTTTCCAGACTCAAGGACCTCTAAAACTTCGAGATGATTCAAAAGATAGAGGTCGACATTTTTGACAATTACAGTGCTTTCCCTTTTTACATTTCGTATACGACAAATTAAAAATATCATCAAGCATGGGAAACACATTCGTCCATGTGTTCAAGGAACAGGGCCACATATGTACTGAATATATATTTCTTAAAAGTTTGGTCATTTTCGTCTCTCAAAATAATCCCTCTTTCAATTTAGTTCATGCTTGTAACTTGATTCTTTTAGCATTTATGTAGTGAAATATTTTTGCACGAGTTATTCTACAGATAGATTTCAAAAATTAATAAAAAAACCTAATAATGTTACAATTACTTTTTTTAAATGAGAGCCTTTTTTTTCAGATCGGTAACGCGGCGTTACGGCGTTATATATTTGCTACAGCGAGAGAATTCTGTACGCAGTTAACAAAGATCTTTTTCATAGAGAAAACAAAATTCTCTCCTGATCTTTAAAAGCTATTCTATGTTTAAAGGAAATAGGATCTCTTAAGATTTAAATAAATATTCTTATTTTACACAAAGTTTTAAACTGGTGTCTTTCTTTTCTTTATTGTTATAGAACCTGAAATTGAGAGTAGAATTCAAAAAGTACAAGTCTCACTCTCAAAATATGGAATGGATGATAAAGGAAGCTCGTGGAATGCTAGAATACTACGAACAAGAGTACGCAGGCGCCTATCAAGCTTTAAACAGAGAGAAGAAAAGGACAGCTGAGTTGGAGGCAGAACTGGGTATGACTCCAAGAGGGCCACCAGAAATATATCCAGAAAAAGAACCACCTCGAACGTCCAGTCCAATTATTACCCACCCTAAGTCTCCCACTATAATTGTCAGCCCTCCTGGCGAAGCAATCGACTCTCCAGTCTATGCTTCTTCCCCGGCCTTTAGATCCAGTCCGCTTCGACAAGAAACAACCATGACACCAGATTCCCTTGGCGGAGAACGACCACCTTCTGCAATGCTGAACATCTCTGATCTGTCAGGAAGTGGAGGTTCTGCCGCAGCGGAGAGAACACTTCGAGCTCATGTTGAATCTGGTAATCTAGATGATGAGCTACCTCCATCTGCTATGCTGGACTTCTCTGGATTGCAAGGGGGCGAAAGTTTCCTCGACTCGCTCGAAGGGGATGCATCTTCCATCAAGAAAACTTTTTCCATTCCCAGCCCAGGGCAGAGGGAGCAAGTGCAGATTGATGTCGAGATAATACCGCAGGACATCAGGCGGTCTCCGAGCGGACAGCGCGTGGTGTGCGATGTGGCAGTGGAATTGCAGGAGGCGGCTTTCAAACCTCCCAGGAGAATCGAGAAGAGGTACAAGGTGGTGCGAGGAACACCTCCCATCTCGCAAACGGTGGGAAGAAGAGTTGACAGGCGGTACGGGATGTTCACTCCCCGCACCGTCATCAGGCGAGGCCACGTCGGTGTGAGAAGACCACTGTTCGCAGGGGATTTTGAAAGCCCCGATTCGCCTTGGGGCACCGGCAGGAGGACCCATCCGGAATTGATGGATTTGCCACAGCATGCACCTAGTCCTCGTCCACCGCGTTTGGATACAACCATCGAATGGGAAAATCCCGAAATGAACACGCCATTATGAGAGTAGTTTAGATGGAAGACGGCAAGCATGTGTAAGATTAGGGCATTGGGATGGTGGGTGAGGATTGAACGAGGTGTGCAAGTTGAACACCTCATCCACCATTACAAGTGTTGCCTCGTTCAGCGCATTTGGACAGTACCAATGAGTGGGAGATGGCTCTAGATCTGCATAAAAATGATAATGGTTTGGTAAAAAGTTCTGAAATCTACAATCGGTCATCCAATATGTAGCAAATTTTCCAGAATTAGAATGATTATCCACTCTGAATCCTGATTAATAAAAAAAAATTGAATCATTTGAAAGAATAAATTACTTGTTTTTACTTTGATACGTTCCAAATTATACAATAGAACATCGTTCTAAAGGATTTTCAATGAAATTGGACACATTCTAAAATTTAAATTTATATTCCTTATGAACATGGTAACCTAATAAATAATGCGATAAATCGAGCAAGAATCTCAAAAGTAGATTCTTTGCGTAGAATTCATATAATTATTTGCTTTTAATATCAACTTTACGCGGTTGTTTTTTTAATCGCCATTTTCTGCACCACCTTAGTTATATGCAATTTAAACTAAAAATGATTTTAAAAATTAAGTTCGCATAACAGAAAAATATTTTATATTATTTTGAAACGCACTTTTTTTCTCTTGATTGTTAAATTTAAAAAAATATTTATTGTATATTCTTTCTGGATTTTAAAAGCTTTTTTTTAAATAATTACATTTGTATTACAATCGTAGGAAGATGAATACTTGCTTAATTGTAATAAGATGAATTATTGTATCCTTGCTATTCTCTCTTTTCATAAAAACAGAAACTTTTTAATGAAGACCACTGGTTTTACTATGAAGTTTCAAAGATTATCTATACACATTGTGGAAATGTCTACCTCCCTTACCATATTTAAATACATAAGAGGCAATTAACCCTATATAATAAGTAATTTTAAATTTAACCTTTATATCAGTCCTGGCTGAAATCTGAAGTCACTTTGAGTAGTCTCGTAACATCCTCTAAAATCGGATGATTAATTCACACTACTCAAACTCCTTGGAAAAATAGTACTTACATATTTAGTCCATTCCTCCAATTACCACAATTTTATACCTGCTGTAGTCTTCCCTATGATCGTAATAAAGACCTTTGTGTAGGAACTATTTCTCCACTTTTGGGAAACTCTACTAATTTCTAAAATGTAATAGTGTTCAAAAATATTCTAGAATATTCTCAAATACTCTAGAATTTTAACCTTTTATAGTGTTTTAAGACAATAGCTTGCATATACAGGGTGTCCACACTTATCGTGGTCCAAAAGCTAATTTTTAAACCGTTAAAGATAGACATATAGTTCCAATTGGGAAAATGCTTTAAATGAAGGGAAGAATTATAATTCATATTTTTGAGTTACTAAATATATTTCTGAAAAGGTTACGAATTCTAATTTTTTTATATGGTCCATCGGTCCTATCAGTACTATTTAGTAAAATATTCTTCACACATTAACATTTGAAACGAATAAAGTTCCACACTTCAGCGACTAAAACTGACCGAGTTATTGAGCTTTGAACATCGCTGACTTAGACCACTTTACACCATTTCAATAGCCGCCTCGAAGACGATCCACCAATCAATGCGCAGTACTTGCTCGAGGAGGCCGCTGATTGGTTAAGAATCATGAAATTCAAAGCTCCATAACTCGCTCAGTTTTAGTCACAGAAAAGTGGGACTTTTTTTGTTTAAAATGATAGAGTGTCAAGAATATTTTACTAAATATGACTTTTAGGACCGGGGGACCGTATAAAAAGTTAGAATTCGTAACTTTTTCAGAAATATATTTAACTAACAGTACGCGCACGGCAAATATATGGTAAATAGTATTATATGCAAAAATGTTCTGTGTTTATATTGAGTCCATATTAATTTTCTTCCTTTGTCTTGACTGTAAAGTACATTTTGCAGGCACAGGAATCATCGCAAACGTATTTTAGAATACACTGATTCATTGAACTGGCTCAATAAGCCTTTTAGTGTTAGCGAGAATCCCGCAATTTAATTGTGATCTTGCCGCTTCCCATACATGTCTCTTTACTGGCATTCTAAATTGGTCATGCTTGGATCTTGAAAGTAAAGGAAACGGTTACAACACAATATTAGTCCTGAATAAGAGACTGTAAAATGGAAATAAACAATTAGAACGACAGACTCTTCTTCTTCATCATCGGAGAAATTATTTTCTTTCAAAAGCCGCTAGGATCCTCTTAGCTTAGGTTCCTTGAGAAATCGTATTCATAGTCCACTAATAAATTTTGACTTTTATCTGGTTTTTCTAACTTTGTTTTAAATGCTGTTTTTGTGAATTAATTAACAAGGTAAACTTGTAGTTGACAACAACTTGTAAAATAATTTACAAGGAACAAAATAAAGTTAATTTTGCTCAGGAAACCAACAATTTTATAATCTTAAAAGTCCTATATTAAATTGCACAGAATTTTCTTATAACTACACAAGAAATTTTATCTCAGAGCTCCTGTGAATTTTGAATTATATTCACCATATATGACATATACAGTGTATTACGTATTATTTATATAGTGTATATTATGCACTATATAAATAATACCTAAGCCAATTGATGCAAAGGATTAAAAATTTCACGATGTATCTGTGTCTCTTTTTGTATCCTGTGTTTCAGGGCAAGAGTTAACATCCTTATCTGTTATGGTTGACATTAGCAACCTGCATTTTGTTTCAATTTTTAACTCTTGCCTATATTTCATCTAAAATGTAGCTACTGAAATATTTTCATTTATTCCTATTCCTCAAAGATAAAACACAGAAAACGATAGCATACAAAACACTTTTTCTCAAATTGATGATGCAATTTGTTCGAAAATTTGAACAATTGCATTTTATTGAATCATCTTTTAATTTCGTCACATGATATTAATTATATAAGTAGTTCTTTGAATTGAAAGTTCGATTTCTGAATCAGGATTTTGATAGGATTTCTAACTCTTGTTTTACTAATAAGCTTTCATAGGGTAAAAAATGCCTCTTAAAATTAAAATGTCAATCGAAGAAGATCGCTATTAAGTATGTTTACAATGTTGCGTTCCAAATAATGAAAAGTTAAAAATAATCATAATAATACTTGTATTCTAACCGTAGGCCATATTTTCATTTATCATATTTTTACATCCACGCTCTTATTCAGTAAATATGAATTGCGGAACAGTTCCAATAAGTTGAAGTAATATATTTTCTAATATCTTTGGAATATAAAAAAGGAAACTTTAACTTTTCCTTCTGGTTAATATTAAGATGAAAACCTAAATAAAAGAATTAATTTAAAATTGTTTTTTCATAAATAATACCGAAATATTAGAATTATTTTGTTGTTCTGGCTTGATCATTGCATAAATGGCTCTGAAATACTCAGATGCGAAATTCTTACCCTGCTTTCTGCACTGATTACGAATTGTGCGTGATTCTAAGGAAAATGTTGAAAATATTCTGGTGCAAAAAAAATTATCTGTGCTTTTAGAATAATTTATCGATGTACAGCTAATGATTTTCAGCATAATTTTAAAGCAAAATGAATGCACCATAATGAAATGAACATTAAAAAAATAATAGATAGTTTGCAAATTTAAATTTGGATAGTTAATATTCCGAAATATTACAATATTTTTTTATTATTTCCAATAAATTTAAAGAATATCAATTCGATATGAAGCATGAAATATAACCCTTAATGACAATGGCAACAACAACAAGGCTAAATGTAGTAATTTCTCCTCTGCGGATGGGTAGAGTTGTTTTCCAAACAAATTGCCATCGTTTCAGTCGAAAGTTAAAAAGCAAAATGAAAATCCCTGAAGGAATTGTAGTGAATAATACAGATTTTACTTATTTATTATTTGAACGATCAGAAAAACCTGCTATTACTGTAAAAAATAAAATATAAAACGTTTAAAATGTATATTATTTCAAATCACTTTCTCGGAAGATAGTTAAAATGTATTTAGTCACATTTCTGAATACGTAAATGTGGATAGTGAAAATCTGGAATCAAAGAAAAAACATATTCTCTACTCTTCCGAAAAGGATATAGCAGCAAACAAATCATGGATCTAAACTTCTTCGACGACGATCTTTCTAAAATAAATGAAAGACCTAATGCTTCTACTTGAGTGAAAGCGTAGCTTCAATATACATGCCATTTATAGTGCAGAAAGCTTTTGGAATAAAGCTCATTTAATTGCAAGGGACTTTTTGAAAAAACACGCAGAAAGAAAATTAAAACTTAACAAGATAAAATTATCCGTATCATGACAAATGGGCCATCGAACGTTAAAAATAGAGTCATAAATAACTGCTTGAAAAATGAAAAATGTAAAAGTTATTTACAAAAGATGTTTAGGGACTTCTTCAACCAAATACAAAATCACTCAAATCTACTTATGAATTTTCGAAAGTTAAGCAAGTAGAAGGAAACCTGTCTACTAATTTTTTATACGACTACAAAACGCTCCCTGTTCCTGAAACCACCGTAATTTCAGACTAGGTGAGCTGAATTTTTATTGGCTGTTGGGTCATTATTCCATGTCAATTCAACCACACCATGACACCCATGGTCACCAATTTTGATGCAACTTGGCATGTTTGTTCCTTTTATGTATTTAAGTAAGGATTCAAAATATTTTTGCTGAATCTCAAATAGTTTAGGATTTATAGCCTGTTAAAATTTATCAAAATTTCACGTTTTTTATCGATTAGGCCTAGCAAATGCAATTGGTTCTTTCATAGAAAATAAGTTATCTTCCTTATTTACCAACCAATGTAGATGAAAATATTTATGAGTATACTTTAATGTATAAGGAATCCAGAGAAAAATAAATGAAACCAGCAAGTATTTATACATGACCTGGAAAAGTCCTTAAATATTATTTTAAAAATTTTGGAAATGAAATATGGAGTTTCATGTAAAAGGACTATCATCAAAAGTGAAAAGGATAATCAATTTTTTTTTTCATTTATTATTCTAAAAGATATACTCTACCATCTGCAAAAATAAGATTAATGGTTTTTTAAGTCCTTCACTATTTTTACTGACTTCAAAATTAGAAATCACTTGACTCATTCATCACAAATGAAAAAGAGCCTTAAAATTAAACAAAAAAAAATTATATGAATTTGGTGGTGCATAATTTAAAGTAATAGAGTAGATTTATTAATTCTAAGACCTGTTCAATACATAAATGTTATAATATAATTTAATTTAACCTTAAAAACTATTTTTAAACTCTAGTCAACTCGTGAGTAAATTGCTATTTCATGGAATCTTATTATAGGCAATCAAAGCATTCAAGCTGTAACAAGATCAAGTTGAACAACTAAGTGTGTGCAATTTTGCTTAGTACATAATATTATTTTGCAAAGAATCTATTGTTAATAATTTTTT
Source organism: Araneus ventricosus (assembly GCA_013235015.1). NCBI lineage: Eukaryota > Metazoa > Arthropoda > Arachnida > Araneae > Araneidae > Araneus > Araneus ventricosus. Next base: position 327,031 of record BGPR01000035.1, on the reverse strand, counting down.
TTAATGTTTTGGAAAAATGGAGAATTGCAGTGTGGGGAGAGTTACTAAGTGATTATCATTTGTTGAATTTAGTCGACACCATACAAACTATTGGAAACTGATTTGATTCTTTTAAAATTGAGAATAGAATCAAGTTATGAGTTAAAAACTATCAGATATGATACAAAGAATTGAAATCAGTTTTTCTTTGATTGCATCCTTTTAGTGAAACATGACTGGATGAATAGTGCAAGAATCTGAGGTCCACCTTGAGCCTCATCTTGTTCATCTTTTCTACTAATTTACCAATGAACTCACCTAATGAGCTTGAGTACTGCATCATTTCAGTTCCATCACTTGAAATCTCTACTCAACAACGTCTTTATCATCATAGTCATCTTAATTTTGACTAAAAATTGGACAAGGTTATTTTTTGATGGGCACTTGTCACAATGCCTCAAGGTACATTCTCTTCCTACTCCTTCACAAACAGTTTATAAGTTCTCTGCTTTTTAAATCAATAAAATAACATTTTGATGTATTGTGAATACACACACACCAAGTATGTACAACTGGCTCTAGCCGAAACACACCACTTTGGTCTCAAAGAACAAAATTTTGAAAGACATTTTCAACTTAAATTGGATATTCCAATTTAAAATTTGAGTATAGCTCACTAAGATTAAATAAAATCAAATGTTTTTTCTCGTATAATTTATTTTTTCTATGCTCATCATATCCTTCATCCCTAACAAAATTCTAGACTTTTCATCAATATGATAAAAATGTTTTTTTTTTTTATTCAATAGTTCCAGGACTCAACTGTTTCCCATGGCTACAAGATCAGTTTTACAAACAGAATAATCAGATATGTTGAAAGTCTCTTATTTTTCTTCTAGACCACTTTAGTGAAGCCAGAATTGTCAGCATTTGAATCTGTTTTTTTCTTAATTCATTTTTCATTATAAATATGATCTTGTACAGATTTTCAGTTTTTTTTTAATCACAATTTTTTTTTCTCAAGTCAGTTTTTTCCTCTATCAAAGCAAATTCTAGTACAGTTTTAATTTTTTCTTTTACATTTTTATGAACTCTTTTTAGATTTTCTTTACTGTAAGATGATCTGGTATGTTCACCAAGGTCATGTAATTTCATTGGAGAGCATCCAATTTCATGGAATGAAGAATTATAGTTCATCATTCACATTTATTTTCTTGCAACACTTAATCGGTAATAAATCCCACATCATGAACTTCACCATCTTGGTATTTAAGTTATTTTCATCATTACTCTCATCAATTTTTTCGATTTTAAATATCTTGTTCCTACATCTCAACTCGTAACTTGATTGTGTTATCAATTTAAAAGAAATCAGTTTCAAGCAGTTTTCAATAGTTTGTTTGGTGTCGACTAAATTCAATAAATGATAATCACTTAGTAACTTTCCCAACACTGCAATTCTACATTTTTCCAAAACACTAAAAAAATTCATTGACAATAGATTCTTTGCAAAATAATATTATGTACTAAGCAAAATTGTGCACACTTAGTTGTTAAACTTGGTCTTGTTATAGCTTGAATGCTTTGATTGCCTATAATAAGATTCCATGAAATAGCAATTTACTCACGAGTTGATTAGAGTTTAGAAAGTTTTTAAGGTTAAATTAAATTATAACATTTATGTATTGAACAGGTCTTAGAATTAATAAATCCACTCTATTGCATTAAATTATGCACCACCAAATTTATATAATTTTAAAAAAAATTTTAATGCTCTTTTTCATTTGTGATCAATAAGTCAAGTGATTTCTAATTTTGAAGTCAGTAAAAATAATGAAGGACTTAAAAAACCATTAATTTTATTTTTGCATGTGGTAGAGGATATCTTTTAGAATAATAAATGAAAGAAGATTTTTTGATTATCTTTTTCACTTTTGATGATAATCCTTTTATGTGAAACTCCATATTTCATTTCCAAAATTTTCAAAATAATATTTCAGGATTTTTCCTGGCCATGTATAAATACTTGCTGCATTTTCACATTGCAGCATTCTGCATTGCATGTATAATACATGCTTCATTTATTTTTTTCTGGATTCCTTATACATTAAAGTATACTCATAAATATTTTCATCTACATTGGTTGGTAAATAAGGAAGATAACTTATTTTCTATGAAAGAACCAATTGCGTTTGCTAGGCCAAATTGATAAAAAACGTAAAATTTTGATAAATTTTAACAGGCTACAAATCCTAAACTATTTGAGATTCAGCAAAAATATTTTGAACCCTTACTTAAATACATAAAAGGAACAAACATGCCAAGTTTAATCAAAATTGGTGACCATGGGTGTCAAATCTTATTTTTTTTGGTTGATTTGACATGGAATGACCCTGTAGTCCTTTACTATTACCTCAAAATTAGCCAAACCTTTTAAAGGACTCACTCTAATCTTTTTAGGACTTTTTCTAAGCATCTTCTGTAACCTAACCTAAATTGTTCCTTATCTAAATTTCTCAGGCATGGACAAAATCAAAAAAAGAATGAAAATTAATAATTAAAATGTTTTTCTCAGAAATGATTGCAAAACTTGAAACATTGTTCTATCTATTTTTAATCCTTTCATTTTCTGTGGATAAGTTTGTAACCCTGGCAATTTTAATTTCACTTTTATCTCTGCCTGATCTTGCACCATATTCTCTG
>BGPR01000035.1:216523-324339 GCA_013235015.1 Araneus ventricosus | reverse complement strand
ACCATATTCTCTGTTCATGGTAAATTTCACTTTCTTCTCTGCGTGATCTTGTACCATATTCTCTGCTCGTGGTAAATTTCACTTTTATCTCTGCCTGATCTTGCACCATATTCTCTGCTCATGGTAAATTTCACTTTCTTCTCTGCCTGATCTTGCACCAAATTCTCTGCTCATGGTAAATTTATTAAAGGAAACATAAAAACTTATTTTATGTTCTATTGCAATTTCAATCCCTTTACTAAAAATTGAATGTGAAGGTTTTTTATTTATAAACAAAGATTAAAATAAGTGTTAAAATCGCACTTTGTAAGATTTCCCGGGGTGTGAGAAGAGATCTCTCGTCTCTTAAAAGTAAATGTTACATTCTATATGAAACTGCCAGGTACCTTTAAAGAAGAGGCATGATTCTATCCCATATATATGTCCTTAAAAAACAAAAAAATGTTCATGAATTTTACCCTTATGAAGCTTTTATTTTGAAGCTGCATGAGGATATTGTGGTTGAAACTTCTGAGGAAAACACCTGAATAGGCATACTGTTACAGTCATGGAAAGTCGCTTCCCAGCAATGCAGGTCTTATGGTTGGGAAGAGGGTTTTACAAGGTGAAGCATGGAGTGACCTCAGCGACTCTCGTGGCACGCATGACCTTGGCGACAAATAGATTATTCCCGAAAATGCAACTCTTTTCTCGATATTTCTATTAGGGGCCGAGATCTAGGATTTTCCTGAAAATTCTATGTGACGTCACGGCCTATCGGGGAGAGTATATAAGACCGCGTTTGGAACACGGTAGCGTCTTGATCGACTGGTTACTTCACTGTGAAGCGTAAACGTCTTCAGAGTTCTATCTGCTGTGTGAGCTAATCAGCTGGTGAGCTGAGCTGTTATTGTCGTGACTAGTTATTTGCTGACTGTTTGTGCTGTTAGATATCAAAGTGCTGAACTGTCAATACCCGTGAATTGCTGTCTATTTACATTGGTAATCTGTGCAAGGACTATTGTTTCCTGTACCTGTGCTACGTGTTTTCCTGCATATTTGTAAATAAACCTTCATTCTCCATTATCCTGCGTGTTGGACTGTTTACACCATACACCCACGGTAAGATTTTGTGCAACAATACCATTCGCTAAATTTTCGCACAACTATATGACAGTTAATATAATACTCCTAGTATGGTTACCAGTATAAAATAAATAATATTCTCAAATATACAAAAGGAATGGAGGTATCGCAATTTGAAATAACTTACAGCACTTATAAAGGATTTTCTGGTTTTAATTTTTTTACGAACAATTTTATATTAAATAATCAATTCCATTATATATATACAGAAGCAGCAATATTGTTCTTAAACAAACGAATAACTATTATTGTAGGTTTTACTATTGTTGTTGAATACTGATGTTATTATTACGAAACAATTAAATTGGTTTTATTTTAAACACATATGACAACAGCAATGAAAACTTCACTCTTACAAACTGTGAAGTACTAAACAGAATTCATTGAATGATTTTAAAGTGATTCGGTGAACTGCAACTTTTACCGTGCGTAAGAATTTAGTGCTTTTGTCTTATATTTAACGGAAAGCGAATTTGATTTTTGCTTTGCATTAGCAGCAAAGCTGCAGCGATTAGCTGTAAAGAAGTACTGATCTGATAAAAAAGTTCAGAAAATGGATAAAGCATCGCTTTTCTTTGGAGGAGTTTTGGTAGCCACTATAATGTGGATGTGGATAGAAATATTTGTTTTTCATGAAGCGGCCTACTTGATTTCTTTGGGCGTTTACCTTTTTCTTTTAATTTTCTTGGCTGACGAGATTATGGAAACGAAATCTAACGTTAGTGAAACTACTAAAATGGATAAAACAGTGCAAACTGAAAATAATCGGATGAAAGAAGCATCTGTTCAAACCGAAGACTTCTTAATTATGGACAACAAGAATGAAGAAAACGAAAAAAATGCAGAAATAGAATGTAACGTCTCTTTAGTTTTTAATATTGATAAAATTGTACAAACCGAAACGTATATGATGAAAGAGGAATTTTCTCATACTCAAGAGGAATTAACCATGAACATCAAATCTGAAACTATCTCTCCAACACTACCTCTTCCTAAAATTGAAAAATTTGGTATTGAATCCACAAAATCGTCACGTAGGGGAACAAAGATATCAGTGAAGAAAATAAAATTCTTAGTCCCTAAAGATCCAAATTTATTTGCGGAATATGAAATGTCGTCAAAGGATGATAAGGTCGCCGAGGCTTATCTTAAATATATCAGAAACAAACACGAAGAAAAGAAATTGCCTCTTTTTCAGAGGAAAATGAGAAAATTCATGAAACGTTTCAGAAAGACCTAAAAGAAAAGCTTAAAAATTCTTGTTAAAATAGCATAAAATTGACGCGTACCTTTTAAAGCATAAAATTCTGACATTAGACTGATTTAAAGGTTTCAGACACAGATATAAAATTTTTGAAGGCTACTTTTTTATTATTCAAATAAACCGTGGAGCACAGAAAATCTTTGAAGATGAGACTGTCTGAAATTTTATTTACATCTTCTTCACCTCCTTCTAGATAGATGGAAGATTATTCCTGATTTTAACAACTTTTCGGTGAATAAAGAAACCGAATTCCATCCAGCAGAAACTCTATTAATCTCCTTTTCAAACTGGAAATTTAAATATGTAGCAAATAATTTCGAATTCTTCGTATAATACAGGGTGTTCATTAATTATTGTCGGGGTTTCCGTACCTCATAACTTTCGAATAAAAAATATTACGCAAAAACCGATTACGTATTCGTAAATTACAACTCAAAGAATTTTACGTGGCAACAATGCGATCTTAGCGCATTTGCAGTCTGGGTAATTATGACGTCATAAATAAAAATGGCGACCGTGCAAGAAAAAGCAATGTGTGTATTGTGGTTTTTCGAAACTAAATCAGTCATAACTACTCAACGTCGCTTCAGGACCACGTACAAGAAAGATCCTCCTTCGGATAATTCTATCAGACGCTGGTTAACACAATTTCAGGAAACTGGTAGCGTTCTACACCGAAAGGGAGCGGAAAGACCGAGCACTTCGCAGGAAAATCATTAATAATTATAATAATTTATAATTAATCATTAATCATTAATAATAATTTTAATATCATTAATAAAATTCTTTGAGTTGTAATTTACGTATACGTAATCGGTTTTTGCGTAATATTTTTTATTCGAAAGTTATGAGGTACGGAAACCCCGACAATAATTAATGAACACCCTGTATATTCTGATTTTACACAAATGTTTGCAGTCGTCGCATTCCATGAAAAGAATAAACCAGAGTTTTCAGAATGTGCGATCTGCATATGATATTAGACGGCAACAATTTTGTGTTTTTAAAAAAGACCTATGAGGAAGAGTTACAAATAAGAACATTTTAATACGCAGCCGTTTCTTCAAAAATAATATTGAAATGTATTTTGAATGTACACTGGTCTCTCACTTGTACGCGCTCTCTTTTATGCGCGTTTTTTTTTTTCCGCGTTTCCGGCCAGGGATATAGGAAAACAATAATAACTCTTATTCATGTATGCGCCGCACTAAACCAGCGGGAGTGGTCTCCCCTAAACTTTCTCGTATACTTTCTAAGTGGAGATTCGTCAAAATCTCGAGTTCGAATTTTTTTGACGATTACAATACTTTCTCTTTGTATACTTCGTATACGAGAAAGTAAAACAAAAAAACAAACAAACCTGAAATCAAATATCTGTTGCCACGTTTCAAAAAATATTACTTTGAAGCAGGCGCGATAAAATAGGCAATGCAATGAATACTAAAGCGAAAATTCTGCTTTGGAATTGAATTCCCAGAAAAACAATTTATACTACCACAACCGTAACAATTGCAAAAGCGCGTGAATGAAAGATTTGCTGAAATAATGAGATCGGTTTGATTTACAACAATAAAAAAAATGTTAACAATTGAAGTTTGAAAACATTATTTATTGTTGTAAATAAAATTTACAACAATAACAGATTGCTACCAATACGCATGCGCATGAGAATCGGATTAAAAGAAATTGAATATGCAATTTGAACGCCTCTTTTTGACGGATTTGACCCAAATTTTTATACGGACTTACATTCATAACAATAAAACTGTGTACCAAATTTTATCCATTTAGCTAATCAAGTTTTTGAGTTATAGCGTTCACATGACCGCGGACATACAAATAGACAGACTTCCCGTGGACGGATTTTGTCCAAAATTTGATAGAAACCTACAAATTATGTTGAAAGACCACATACCAAATTTCATCCCCGTAGCTCTAATAGTTTTCGAGTTATCGTGTTCACAGACAGACAGACACACAGACATAATTCCAAAATTGTGTTTTTCGGACTCAGGGAGGTCGAAAACGTGGAGATTCGTCAAAATCTCGAGTTCGAATTTTTTGACGATTACAATACTTTCTCTTTGTATACTTCGTATACGAGAAAGTAAAAAGCACCTCTCACTTATTCGCGTCGCAAAAAAGGATTTTTGCTCTGCTTCTAGGACCACATTCCTCTAACTTATGCACAAGAGTGTACATGGAGGTTCTTGTGATTGACGTCAGTAAAAGTCGCATTTATACCGCAGCCAATTAGAGAGGTTAGTACTTGATCGCTAGCGAAAGAACAATCTTTGGAGTTTTGGTTAGATGGTTACGTTTTAAAATGGCGGGAAAAAACGAAATTGTCGCTTTCGTTTAAAACGGATATTATCAAAAAATACGAAGAAATAGCTATACATTTTATTGTTATGAAACAAGAAGCAAATGCAATGTTATGGATATGAAACAAGAAGCAAAATCAAGGAAATATTTTTTTTCTCATTTTGTGGAGTCGATGCACTCAACTTTGGTTTTTCATACCATTCTTTCTTATGCCGTATATTGAATAGGAGATGATAATATAAGATGCATTAGAAGTCTACTTTGGACAATAGTGATGCTTTGATCGAAGCAAAAAAAAAAACTTCACATTTCTATGGAAAAGCTGAAGCGAAAAATGTTTTTATATATTATTATTAACCTTGCTATTGCACGTCAGCTTTCTAATCAATCCTTCATTCCAAGCCATTAATCGGATGGGAGAGGAATTCATGCAGCATATAAAGACGAAATTCAATGTTGGACAGCAGCGGTTAAATTTGTCCTCACTGAAAAGTAAGAAGTTGTACATCTATTCTTTCAAGAGTTTGAAATGTTCTAAATGTTAGTATTTATCCAAAAAAATTATGAATATTAGAAGTCTCCTTGATTTAGCAAAGTCTTCTACATCTTTATAACAGAGAATTTTTCTATTAACAAATATGATTATTAGGTATATTCAAAAGTGGCAGACAGTGATGGGGTTGGTGGGCGAAGCGCACGGCCTCTGGGGGCCACAATCTTCGACAAACAAATTTTAACTAATTTAGACCTTATTGAAAATGTGTTTAACCAAATTAAAATATGATGCCTAAAGGGGGATGAATTGCTGTAAGGAAAAAATTTAGTAAGTTAAGCATTCAACATTCAGCATCCATTCATTCTTACTTTCATACAACATTCACACACACAGGGAAAAACCAGCGGGAGTGGTCTCCCCTAAACTTTCTCGTATACTCCTAACACATGTAGAGAAAACTAGAATAATAAAAGACGTCAAATAAACTTCCGTCGCAAGTAAACCAAAGTTGGAACCACGCGTGGTTTGAAGGATCAAAACAAATTCAAATCCTCTGCTCATTCTTTTGCGCAACAGGACCTGGCGAGACTCCCTAAATGTTTGCTTCCTTACAAAATCACTCCAGAATTTGTTTTTTGGCAAACTGCCAAGTTTCCTTGCACAGGCATTGCCACTAGTAGGCATGCGCAAGGAGTTAGTTTCAAAACTGAACAAGTATGCGATTATACAGACCGACAGACAGTCAACCCTTTGACGGATTTGGCCCAAAATTTTATACGGACCTACATTCATGACGATAAAACTTTGTATAAAATTTTATCCATCTGGCTTTTCAAGTTTTTGAGTTATAGCGTTCGCATGACCCCGAACATACAGACAGACAGACTTCCCGAAGCCGGATTTTGTCCAAAATTTGATAGAAACCTACAAATTATGTTTAAAGACCACATGCCAAGTTTCATCCCCGTAACTCTAATAGTTTTCGAGTTATCGTGTTCACAGACACACACACAGACACACATACAGACACACACACAGACACGCATACAGACACACACACAGACACACATACAGACACACACACAGACACACACACAGACAGACATAATTCCAAAATTGTGTTTTTCGGAATCAGGGAGGTCTAAAACGTGGAGATTCTTCAAAATCTCGAGTTCGAATTTTTTGACGATTACAATACTTTCTTTTTGTATACTTCGTATACGAGAAAGTAAAAAGTTATACCTGATGATTATACTGTCGTAGTGCAGCTTATTTCGTAGTCATGTCTTGCCTCTATGATGGAGCTAGGGATCCCCGCAGAAGCGGCCCGAAGTAATTTTACCAACCGGGCAAGATAACAATTTGGCGCCCCTCCCCCAACCAAAGCAATTTTTAAACTCTATATTGTCTGTATTTTAAATGTACAACAAACTTTTACTTAGAAATATGCATGTTTTACTTGCAAATCTGATTTAATAATGTTATGGGCAGAATATTTTAGTTTCAGATATATTTAAGAATATAACGAAGTCTTACAGAAACTAAAATAATGTATTGAACAAAATTATTTTAAAAATATATGTTTTTTTTTTGACACAATATTATAAATTCTCTTCACATAATCCCTGTTCTTGCTTTTTTATCTGCAAAATCTTTCATAATATTCTCAATATCAATGTTCTGCAGAAGATCCGTTCAATTTATATGATTGCCAAACCAACTAGTCGCTCCTGCGTCATGCTAGATCGCAGATATGTTTTAATCAGTCTCAGTTTCTAAAAACTTCTCTCGCTAGTAGCAACGGTTACTGGTAGAATCAGAAAAATTCACTGCGTTACTGTAAACATGCGTTAGTTTTATAATACACACATAATTCTTTAGTGGCTTTCTACTACTTTTTAATAAGATATGGCCTTTTTGCTGAGGAATAATGTCGGGAATGTCACAAACATTACTAAGTAGGAAAAATCTGAAAATTAAAAAATATTGAGATACGCCTATAGGCAATGTAAGTTTTTGGGCCCCCACCCAAACTTCCAAAACCAGATAACTTTATTGATTTAAATTTAATATCTAAATAAGCAGTTTTTGAACAACAAACAATATGACAAACTGAAATTTTAAATAAAATGGTTAAAAAATTACAAAACTTTATAATACAATTTAAATATTCTAATACAAAGTATCCCAGGACTGTTGACATGTGACCCACTGATCTGCTAATGAATTCGAAAAAATTAAAAATAGTCCAGGAATAATGTTCTGAATTTAAACGATACTGGATTTTAAGTTCAGTAAGATCTAGAACACACTTCTTGTAAATTAAATGGAAGCCCTGAAAATAATTTTTAAAAAATAATAATATCGGGGCCTCCCAAAATTTGCAGGGTCCATAGGCAGTTGCTTATTTTGTAATCCGGCCTAACCATATACCTTGCTTATCGATGTGAAACCTTGATTTATTACTTTTTCTAGCTGTGTTACAATTTTATTAAAAATCACAAACTTATCAAGGGGAAAAAAATAAAATTTCTGTGAAAATAGTTAGTAATTTTACAAGTTTTCCTCTAACGTTTAGCACTTTCTGATGATTGGAAAAAATGTATGGGAACTTCATACGTACAAATTTGATTTTTCAAAAAACAGTTCGAATATTATTATTTCAAGAGTAATGCTTATGTTAAATTCCAACAAACCTTATCACTCTCAGTACTGTTGCCTGTATTTTCGGTTTACAAACTAGTTTTGGCGTCTTCTTTATTGCTAGAATCTTCGCAGTCATTTAAGCCGTTCAAATGTCCTACTGCTTCTGGTTCAAGTAATTGTAACTTTGCATGCTCTCCCACTTGGTCCTTGTAAATGAGTTAACTTGTTAAATAGTGCTTGCCAAAATCATATAAGTTAGGTTCTTTTGAACAATCATACAGAAGGTGCACAAAAATGTTCCAACAAAACCAACACAACTTTTGATATAACTTAACTCGTTGTGCGCTTTTAAGCTTTCTCCTCAGTAATATATGAATATAATTTTAAAAAATAACTAAAATTTTATATATGGGATTTTAATATATACAATTTTTGTACAATTTACAATATTAGTATTGTCAATATCGAAAAAATAGATAATTAATTTTGAAAATTTTAAAATAACATGCCAGAATGATAATTAAATTACCTGTGGTGTTGAATCCACAGGAACTTCTTGTTCATGGTTCGAACAATAAGTTATATTGTCGTTCTCAAAGTTTTCTGAAGTTAAAGATCGGCCTTCAACTATTGTTGACAGACCTTCTCTGGATTAAATATTTTCTATTTTGATGAATTTTTTCGAAATAGACTCTTGCTTTTCGTTTTCTGCTGCTATACATGCCTTTCTTTTCCTATAAAACATACCTGATTTTTCTTCTTTTTTTCAGACATTTTAGCGACATACACAGCACTTATAGGTATAACATAGGCACTTATAGGCTTACATTATCACAGATTTGCTGTTCAGAATAAAAATAAAGCGTGACATTCACCGGTTTTTCTTTCAACAAGGTGCCAAAACGTTTCGTCAAAGAAAGAATCCGATGAAAAATGGTGTAGGCAAGGGAAGAGTTACATCTTCAACCGGTTTAATATTTTTTCGACACACTATGCCATAAAACTGAAATACAATAGTCGGTTAAGGGGAACGAACCTCTCGGACAAAAGGAAAAACCACGAAATGAGGAAGGGGGGGGTGGCAGTCATTCTACGGAAATTAGGGCATGGAGGGCTCTGTTTGAAAGCGGGGAGAGGAGAGGGCACAGTAGACAGGATCACACCTATGGTCAATACGATCCCCTAGGATCGGGTTACCCGTGGGTGCAGTCTGCTCAGTCCGACTATGAATTACCCACTAAATTTATGGCCTGATGTTCGTGGAACAGATTTTGAGACCCCTCCAGGGTCTAGAGGCTTGAACCGAGCGCCTGTATAAAAAAGACTGGGGGGGGGGCGCAAAAATGAATGGAAACCTTTTTTTGCCGTTTTAGCCAGAGCTCTCATGTCAATTAAAACATTTTTTTCTCCTCTTTACATTCCACCTTTGGCACCATGGGCAATTGCCCGGGTTGCCCTGGCCTCGGGCCGCCTCTGGATGTCCGGTCTGCATGGTTGATTTTGCGGCTTTCCACATAAGTCCTAAAAAGGACAGGGCAGCCCCCGTGCCTGGTGGTTTCTCCTCTCCACGAGGGGGGGATTACTTCTCTCCTAAAATTGGCATACAAGCAGTAGATTTTGAGTCCATGGTACCCCTGAAAACTGGCACCAGGGGCATTTATACCCCCTCTTGCCTCCCCCGGTCGCTACGCCACTGGCCAAGTCACATTCCCTCGCGAAGGTGGTACGTATAGTCATCGGTAAAGGGTAACTCATTCCCCACTTCCAGAAGCGAGAACCCGCAAGAGAACCCCCGCCTTTCTTCCGCTTCCCCACATGTTTTATCTTTATCACCACGCATACCCCCGAACTCGGAGCCAGGACGACTCTCTGTCGGTTGGATGGGTATGCGTGAAGCTTTATTGAAAGCAAAAAAAATACATACTTAGAATTTGAATAACATAATTTGGAAAACAGATAATATTAACAGAACATAATTTTGTACACTGACGAGCCTAAAATGAACAAACTGAAATACAAACCAGCGGGAGTGGTCTCCCGTAAACTTTCTCTTGTACATTCTAAGTGGAGATTAGTCAAAATCTCGAGTTCGAATTTTTTTTTTTTTTTTTTTTTTTTTGACGATTACAATACTTTCTCTTTGTATACTTCGTATACAAGAAAGTGAAACAAAACAACAAACCTGAAATCAAATATCTGTTGCCACGTTTCAAAAAAATATTACTTTGAAGCAGGTGCGATAAAATAGGCAATGAAATGAATACTAAAGCGAAAATTCTGCTTTGGAATTGAATTCCCAAGAAAACAATTTATACTACCACAATCGTAACAATTGCAAAAGCTCGTAAATAAAAGATTTGCTGAAATAATGAGATCGGTTTGATTTTTATTTACAACAATAAAAAATTTGTTACAATTCATGTTTGAGAACATTATTTATTGTTGTAAATAAAATTTACAACAATAACAGATTGCTACCAGTACTTTGCGCATGAGAATCGGATTAAAGGAAATTGAATATGCAATTTGAACGCCCCTTTTTGACGGATTTGGCCCAAAATTTAATACGGGCCTACATTCATGACGATAAAACTGTGTACCAAATTTTATTCATCTAGCTATTCACGTTTTTGAGTTATAGTGTTCACATGACCGCGGACATACAGACTTCCGTTGACGGATTTTGTCCAAGATTTGATAGAAACCTACAAATTATGTTTAAATACCACATACCAAATTTCATCCCCGTAGCTCTAATAGTTTTCGAGTTATCGTGTTCACAGATAGACACACACACACACACACAGACAGACAGACACACAGACATAATTCCAAAATTGTGATTTTCGGACTCAGGGAGGTCTAAAACGTGGAGATTCGTCAAAATCTCGAGTTCGAATTTTTTGACGATTACAATACTTTTCCTTTGTATACTTCGCATACGAGAAAGTAAAAAAAGAGAAATGCTAAAGGTTTAAAAGATCATAAAAAAATAGTTAAATACCTTTCCAGTTTATGGTCACCAAGAATTCGCTATGAAATTTTAAATTAGGAGGATGGAAATAAAACTTCTGACATGCTGAAACCGGCCATCGCGAGAAAAAAACCGGCACTGTGGCCGACGCAGAATAGCCCCCATTACTAACAGTTCATGCAACGACCCCACGACGGTGCGTACGACCTGTCATCGGAGATGAACCAACTTTACCATATCCCACCGGGAAGCATATTTACAAACCCTACCCTAATAGAACTGAGGTAGGAAATCGGACAATATGATTGGCGCGCTTCGCCGAGAGCCGATGACGTCGTTCTTTTCTCTCGTACGGAAATTATAACAAAACAAGTTAGATTAGTTGATTTTGAAACATCAAATGAACTATTTTTACTGGAATGACATAAAAAACCCAACAGCATTTGCCTAAGCTGTTAGTTAATACCCTTCAAACAAAGTTGTTATCATTAGACTTTTCATTAGTATAATTTCTTACAGTGTGGGATATTTTATTTTTTATGATATTTAAAAAAATAATTTCATTTAAAAAAAAACCCACGAAAAAATGTTTTCTGTGCTCAACTGTGGGAAAACGGAGAAAAGTAGGACGACTCTTGTTTTATTATGTTGCCGTACGCTACGTGCGAGAGCTGAAAACGACGTCACTGTCCCTCGTAGCCAATGACATTGGCTGATTTCCTGCCTCAGTTCTATCAGGGTAGGGTTTGTAAATATGCCACCGGGAAGCGAGACTCTACTTATACGACAGGTACTCATTCCCATAAAAAATAGATATCTACGAAAAGTGAGTGTATACACGTACAGAGCGAAGTTTTCAATAATAAGTGTATGAGAGAATTCATTAAACGTGTACTATTTATTCTCTGCAATATTATCCAGTTAAGAAATGGGTGAATTTTGAAACTAAGTAGCTTTTGCGCCGAAACATTCCAACAAACCTCTGATATCCTTTCCAACTATTATTCAGTAATTATTTCACTTCAGTAGCATTACCAGAGATTGGGGAGTATTTGATCTGTAATAGATATCATATGGCTTCGTATATGCACTGGTTTCCAAAAAGTTAAGGAAGAATCAGACAAATTGCGAATGCGTTGTCGAAAAAAATAATTTTTGTGCAAATTATACAGTATATGTATAAAGCGAAGCTCAGTTGGAAAATGATATGCATCTATTATCGCTTTGATAGGACATATCTCCAAAAACAGATATAAATGCGTTTGTAATTCTTACAAGTTGAAACTACATGCTCAAGTTTCGTGTCTGCTAATTTTTAGATATGCGCACTTCGAGCGCGGTTTTCGAACAATGACTTCGATTTCCTTATACAGGGTGTTCATTAATTATTGTCGGGGTTTCCGTACCTCACAACTTTCGAATAAAAAATATTACGCAACAACCGATTACGTATTCGTAAATTACAACTCAAAGAATTTCATTAATGATATTAAAAAGATTAATGAATTTGCACATGGCTGCCCTTCGTGGCTCGTAACACATCGAGACGAAATTCGATTTCCCTCCAAGTGTTCTCCAGCATTTGTGGGGTAACATTTTGGATCGCAGTAACAATTCTGCGCTTCAGTTCATCAAGGGAGGGCACAGGGGTCTTGTACACAATGGTCTTGACAAACCCCCAAACCAAATTCAGTTTCGAAAAACCATAATACACACATTGCTTTTTCTTGCACGGTCGCCATTTTTATTTATGGCGTCATAATTACCCAGACTGCAAATGCGCTAAGATCGCATTATTGCCACGTAAAATTCTTTGAGTTGTAATTTACGAATACGTAATCGGTTTTTGCGTAATATTTTTTATTCGAAAGTTATGAGGTACGGAAACCCCGACAATAATTAATGAACACCCTGTATATCATTTGAAACCCTATCAAGATAGAAATATGAAGATGTCGAAATAAAAAGTTTTTAGTACGACGACTGCTACCTTCTTACGCCTGCTGTTTCATCTCAAATAAAGCCTGATGTTTCATATGTATGATAAGTTCAATTTAATTTCAGAAAGTTTGAATCTTGAGGTTTGAAATTTATCTAGAATCTAACGATAAATTATTAAATTTATCTGACAGAATTAGTTAAAAACGCACTTCTTGAATTCCACTAGGCATTTAAAGTTTCCAGCAGATTATGGTTTTTTGGGGGAAAATATATATAAGACTGGACATTCACGAGCGCTCCGCTCCAGGCCAAAACAGGGTCGTCATTGCGAAAATCCGATGAGAATGGACCTTATGCATGTGACGTCACATCCTCCGACACGTGACCTGCCGGAGGCAGCCATTGGTCAGTCTTAAACAGCTGACTCAGAACTGCTTTTATTTCTGAGTCGCTTATAGGCCGATCGTTTTATTCATTCCTCCACAGCTGTTTTTCTATACTCTCGAACCCAAACGGTGCATAAGGTCCATTGGGTGTTGTGTGGTCCAAACAGGGTTGTAGTGGAGCCGGGATGCAAAGGAACACCGTTCCGGAACATTTTTTTTGAGAGAAATAAAGAAGAAAAAAGTTGTAAGGTAGCTCCTTAAAACAGCGCGGTCTTTGTCTAATCTTTATCCTCAAATTAATAAAAGTAAGAAACCTCTGGCAAGTGGTGGAAAGAAGAGGTTTAAAAGCAACTCGGTTGCAAACATTTAATTGTGTTTTATGTTTCTAACTCATAATATTTTCTACTTTAATTATCAATGTCATGATTTTAATTTTACATTACTTAATTTTAGTACGGACGAGTTTTCTGTTTTGTTCATTTGCGGTAAAGTAAGACTTCCGCCTTACCCATTAACTTCCGGTTATAATGTTAAGTCAATAGGAACGTTCAAAATTTCAACACTCTGTTTGAAGATATTAATTGATGTTTAAAGTAAAGTTTTCTAATGCTGTGGTTTAAAGATACTTTGAAAATATTAAATTTCATGTTCCTATTGTTGGAGCGCTCAATGTTTACTTAAAATCAGAGTCTAATTTTGTGGAAAGGTTGTTGGAAAATTATTCTTTATCGCTCTTTTTGGCGCTTTGTGTACTTATTCGACTGATTCGAACTTGGCGCTTGATATGGAATCCAATTGAATTTGACGATTTCTTAAATTTGAGGGTAACTGGAAAACGGAAATGAACCCTCACCACTGAAGTTCTGTGAAACCAAAATAAACAAATCAGAAAAGCCGTCCATAACTTGAAATCAGCATAAATTTTTAAAGAATTATTTCTTTAACATTTGCATGATATTCATTCTTTGAAGTATAAAACGCATTATGTTAATGTTTGATCAAAAATAAAATAATAACTGTAAAGTGATGATGCTTTATTATTTCAATACCGAGATAAAATAATTATACATTTCAAATCTAAAAAAATTTATTATGAAGTAATCACCTACTTACCCCTCATCATCCTCTACATTCCCCCCCCCCACCCTCCAACAATATCATCCAGTTTCGGCACTGCTTAATTCACGACAACAACACTGGGTCGAAAATTTGGATATCCAACTTAATAGATGTTGAAATGCGACAGGTTTAGATACTTGGGGGAGGGGGCAGGTTCTCTCAACTAAAGGAAATCGGAGCGGGCGGGGGTTAGTGTTTTGAAGATGGGGAGTAAGTGCAGTTGCTAATGGTTTTATGGTTTGAGCGGAGTTGCCTTGAATGCCCTACCTAAATGGATGAATTAAAAATGGAATGACGTCGACTATCATCATTCCACTCCAACTTTCGACCACACCAAATCAATTCTCATCGGATTTTCGCACTGACGACATGTTTTCGCGGGGAAACGCCGAATTTGAGTGTAGCAGAGTGCTCGTAAATGTCCAGGTTTGTGTTGTGGGTGTGTCTTGTGGGTGTGCCTCGTACCTTGAGATTCTAGGGAGGCCTCAAAATCTATGCGAGAAACATCACAGCGCTAAGCCGAAGGCGAATTTACGACATTGCAGCCTTGTTTATAATATAATCCTCTCCTCATTAAAAAGTTTCTCCCTCTTTGCTTTAAAAAAATTAATGAGTGAATGAAAACAGCCAAACGAAACGTTGGGGGAGGGAATGAAGTCCTAGTGTGAATAATGTGTATTATTATATTATTATTGATAGATTAACCTCCTAGTCACCCAGGAATATACTCTATAGGTAACGAGATATGCAGAAGACGACATTCCTTTGATGAGACGTCCATTGTACCCAAGACGCGATGGTCTGTAAATTGATTTTACAGGTGTAGGAATGCGCAGGGCAAAGTAGGTAACTAACTGCTTAGGGGCCCCTAAACTTTTGAGGCCAGATACATCGTAATACTTTTGTTCTTGCATTATTATCAAGGTAATTTAATTTATGGCTTTTATTTAATTTTAAGAGCCGAGTACTCAAATTGAATTTAAATTAAAATTAAGTATCGCTTAAATTTCAGGACGTCATTCTTAGGATTTTTTTTTCATGTTTTCATATTCGCTTGCAGATTCAGTGTGGTCCAGTTTGTTTTGCAGTTAGCTGTCTGATTCAACTGTCCTGGCAAACTTTGTGCTACAGTATTTAGATTGTTCAAAAAAGTTGTCCTTTTTTCTTACCTTTTTTTAAAAAATTACTTACTAAATTAAGATTTTGCATTTTTTTATATGCAAGATACTAACACCAACTCTCCTGAATGTGATCCACATTTAAATATTTTGTTATTTCAGTTTGTCTTAATATTTGTAACTTCAAAATAGCTTGTATAGAGAGAAATCGATTCTAACAGTAATATTAAATTTTATGAAAGTTGAATATCCTGAATACCCATGCATACTTATAAATTAAATAAATTACTTAGATTGCAGTTCGTCGATAACTATTCGAAGATTAAAATTTTTTTAAAATATCATTTGTAGAAAAACCCTCATCATTTGGCTTCTCTTAAAGCGCAATTAAAATTCATATCGCTGCAATGCAGATATCTTCCTGAATCTTAACGATATTCAACTGGAATTTTTATATAAGCTGCCCTATATATCTGGCTTTGAAGTTATGAAAGAAAAATTAGGCTACGTTTCGCACATGCGCAGTAAAAAATTATTTACTACAAATACTCATATTTTCTCTAATAATCAAAGTATTTCCAGCAAATTTTATTACAATACTTCACTAACATATTGACATGAATTCTGTTATAAATTTTAAATAAATAATTTATTACAGAAGGCTTGTATAATAATAATAATAATTGGCTGCAAACTCTGTATGTTATAAGCAAAACACTTGGGGGAAAATGTGAGATTTTTTAAGAAAATCTTTATAACTTCCTGAATATAAGTGCTTTTTTAAACAAAAAATGCATGTAAATGTTGCGCTTATCAAGCGAAACCATTGGTGAAAGTTGCAACTCATTATCAGCTTTCTGTAAAATGGAATGAGTCCTAAATCATTTTCTTTATCAATTTCTGGTCATTCCCCTAAATGCCATCGACCGAATCTTACCTTTAAACTGTGAGTTGAAACCTCTTGTTTACATGGTCGAAGTTTTAGGAAAATCCTTTCAGCCTTTCGGGAGATATTTGAAAAAACGTGCAAATTCAAAAGTGTTCACATTATTCTGCAACCCACTTATACTTTTGATTAGTTATATTATATTTGAAAGTCATTGCTTCATTTTCACATTTTCATTTTTTAACAAGATAACTTTTTAGAAAAAAGGAATGATAAAAACGATTTTAACGATTTAAAATGTCAGAAATAAGATAAACAACAATACTTCAAATTGAATAACGAGGATACCATAGAGCTAGAATTAAAAGCATAAGTAAGTGATTTTACGTTACATATTTGTATCACCCATAAAGTTTCTTTGGAGGGGGTCTCAAAATAATTTTGCGCCTTGGGCCTCATATTGTCAAAATCCGCCACTGGTCATAGGGATGACGAACATTTGACGAACTGTTATTTTCCACGCAATATTAAAAAATCACAAATACCTCTGATGAATACTACAGTCAAAAAGGTGTGATTCCAGTCATTTGTATAAAATGTGTGCAAAGCGTTTTTTCTTAATTTTAATTTCTTTTCTTTTTAATATAATTTTGCGAGGCTTTATTTTTTAGTTCTATATACTGTCAGCAGTTGGCGCCATCAAAAGCATGAACTACTTTCCTCACACAGGAGGGGGGCATCACCACAACCCACCCGGGGGCAACAGAGTCTTGACCGGTGACCTTCCAGATAAGCAGGTCACACTTCACCCCTCAGATCACCCTACTCGTTACCTCCGATAGACGCCCAGTCCGATAAAGAGTAAACAGCTAGTAACCCGCACAAAATTCAGCAGCCTCAGTTGGTTCACGTCAGCATATTCTATGGCTGCCGTTGGAAGGCTTCTTGACGCCCTACCCAACCTCGTCTGGTATTATATCACAATTCGCACTTCCCCCACCCCATAGCGGTTTAAGACGTCTTTCTGTGAATCCCCCCTCCTGTTGTGATATGCGTTCTCGAATGATAACGTCGCTTTTGTAATTCGAAGCTTCGTTGGGAACTCAAAGGAGCAAGTATTCGTTTTTCTCTTTGATTGACAGAATCGCGGTAATTGTATTAAAAAAGAATAGGTGCCGTAAAGATCCCATACTGTGATCGCACCGAAAACTGCGACTGTGGCGTCAAAGGATGACTTCGGTGATTGATTACTATTCCCAAGTAGCACAAAATGTTGTCTTATATCATAAAATTCGAAAAAGTAATATTGTATAATATTTTTCCCAGTATTGAAACAGTGTAAAACGTAAGACTTTTTCAATACTGTATAATGTTTTTTTCATAATATTGGATAATGTCATATAATACTGTATAATATTATACCATATTAAATAATATTGTACTATACTGAGCAATATTATATAATATAATAATATAGTAAATATTTAAAAATACATTTTAGATGCATGGAAAAATACTAATCGCTTAATTCCTAAGTGCTGAACTTCCGGATAATGCTTGGTTATTTTTGAGCACCTCTACTTACAGCGAGCTTTGAAAGCGGGACCTTCCGCATACCAATCAGAAACCTTACCGCTTGACCAACCAGACTTACGGTGAGGGAGCGTAAATGATGATAATAAAATTTAGTTACAGAGTTTAGATCTTTACGAAATTTTATGCACATTAACAATTCCTACGAATAGTCTTTTTAATTAAATTATCTTTTATCGTTACAATTTCGAGTTCAAAATGAAGTTAGAAGTCAAAGAGGAAGCAATTTTAGCTCTTATATCTCAGTTTGCTAATTTAATAAATTAAGGCAATAACGTTTAAAAGTAATTATAATAATATGTTTGAACGGTTTTAAAATAATTTTGAAATTTATTTATTCCTCTTTCAATGTTTTAAGAGGCGACCTTTATAATTAGAGTATTGATTTAAAATCAAATTCAAGATTCGCAACAAAGAATCATGTGCATATTTTTACTATGAGAATAACACTCAATTTTTTTCTCATAGATAATCCGTATGTGAGAGCTGTTTTATGGTTAACTTCATTAGTTGAATCTGGTCCGTCTTTTATATACAGTAAAACAAAATGACTATGTAAACATTATTATTCAAATTAACATTTTTTTAAATATTTTTTGGACAAATATTTTTCAACGCTGATTAATATAGTGTTATTGATTACCATGCTGCCATCTGGCGATCGTAAGAATAACTTCACCTCAAAATAAGATTCAACATTGATTAATATAGTGTTACGGTATTATCATGCTGCCATCTGTCGAACGTAAGAATAACTTCACCTTAAAATATTGATTAATGCTGATTAATGTAAAAATCAAAATATCATGTGCATTGTATTGTAAAGTACGATATAATATTCAGCATCTTAAAGAAAAATTGGTGGTGTTTTTGTAATAAAACCTCCAATCGAGTGATATCCTGAGTTAAAATGAAGATTTTTATAAATAAACATTGTTTTTATATTCCCAGATAGCAAAGAAGGTTGCGGAAAGGTTGCCATTTCACTTTCTATAGACTGTCCGCGAAAACATTTCCGCGTACACCGTTTAGGAAACCATTGCCGCAAGGTTTACATAGGAAAGCTTTTTATGAACTACCTCACCGACAAGGTTTGAACGACAAGTCCGCGAAAGCATTTGCGCGCAAACCGTTTCGGAAACAATTCCCGCAAAATTGACGTAAGAAAACTTTTTATTAACCACCTGTCCTATCGTGTGTAGCCTCGTCCGGTATTGTGGTTGCCGCGTTTGATTTCCACCTCTAGGAACGCGAGTTCGATCCGCGGCTGAGAGGAATTTGAAGTTTTGTCACAATCTACAATCTAATCGTACAAGTAAGTTCAATTAAAAATTAGATTAATCAAACTAACTGAAATTAATAATTAAGATTTCCAATTAATTGACATTCCAGATGACGTCAGAAGAAGGGGGATAAAAAAAGGGTTGGACCCCTCTGTTTGGCTTTGAAGGGGGGGTGAAAAAAGAGGGTTTGGACCCCTCTCTTTGGCTTTGAAGAGGGGGGGGGGGGTGGCAAGTGGGTTGGACCCTTCTGTAAGATTACGGCTTCGGAGGGGGGAAGGGGAGCTCTATTTTGTCCGCCGAAGGAGGGCTCTTAACAACCTTTTGAAAGGCCTGAAACAAGCTTGAGGAAAGCCTAAAACAAGCTTGTAATAAAAGCTTGGGGAAATCTTACTGACAACCTTTTGAAAGGCCTGAAACAAGCTTGAGGAAAGCCTAAAACAAGCTTGTAATAAATGTTTGGGGAAATCTTATTAAAAACCTTACAGAAAACCTTGTTTCTTGTTGACTAGCGAACCTTTCCGCTTACCTTGCCGAAAGGTTCAACCCTTGTCATGGAAACCTTTGTGACAGCCCTTTACCCTTGCCGACGACAAGGTTTCCAAAGCCTTTCAGACAAGCTTTCTTTGCTATCTGGGTTATTTGTGAAAATTTAGTATCACGGAAAAACTAATACATACAATACAATACTTTATTACATTATTCGGTGTTCCTCGGTGTTCATAATATTGTATAACATTGTGCAAATATTATATAATATTTCTGTGCTACCTAGCAGGAATGGCGCTAGAGTTTGCCCGACGGGGGGGGGCGATTTGCCCGAAAGGGGGGCACGATCTCCCCGACAGGGGGGACAAGTGTAATGAAATTGGTCTGAAATTTTCGCCAGATTATTATTTATTAACTACAGTTCAATACCCCGTACAAAAATTTTCCCCGACGGGATGCAAAATTTTTCCCCGACGGGGGGGGCACAGCATCCCCGACAGGGGGCCCTGGCCCCCCCCCCTGGTCTCCCCTCTGGCGCTACCCCTGCTACCTAGGTTGATTGTGACCCGTGAATTCAAGTTTCAGCATCTCTTTTTGCAAGAAATTTTGCTGGCGCCATCTGTTGACATTACAAAGAACTAAACATTAAAACTTAATAGAAAGTGTTAACAATAAGTAGAAGTAATAACAGATTTTTTATTTGAATTTTTTGGAACACTTTACTTATACTTAATAAGACTTTTTGAAAATTAAAAGTGTGATTGAAATAACAGTTATTTGGAATAGTTATTTCAAAATAGCAGTAGCAAAAATATTTGTTACTCAAAGGGTCTATTCTGGTACCCCCGGTTGGGTTCCGCACGTTAACAACGGAACTCAACCCAACCGTGGGTACCAGAATAGACCCCAAAATATCGCGGATTATACATCCCTACGGTGTAATGCTAAGTCAATGGGGTCTACTCTGGTACCCACGGTTGGGTTGGGAGGCGTCACTTTTTCCGCATGTTAACAACGGGAAATGTGACATCTCCCAACCCAACCGGGGGTACCAGAATAGACCCCAATGGATCTTCAAAGGGGAAGTCCAACATACAAGCGGATAAAGTCAAGGTTTTTAATGGAAGTAAACAAACCAGAAAAAAACAAACCAGAAAATTCATCCATAACAAATGTTTAACGAATATTCTTTATCTCGAAAAAAGGTTGCGAATTTATTTTATAGCTAAAAAGTTAAGATTCGTTTGGGCTCATGCTTATCCCAGTGAGACAGTAGCTCAAAACAGCAATAAAAGTGCAATATTTGCTTTAACCTCATTGTGCATTTTTATTAAAGAATTCTAAAGAAAAAAAAGTTTGATATTTTGTGATCGGAATCTAAATTCTAAATAACTTTGACTCGGATCGGATCGAATTTCAGTAAGTTGCTCTGGATTCGTTCAATTCGAGGTACCAAATCCGCCACAGTTTCTGGATCGTAGTGGTGGATCTGGATCAAGCAAATATTTTGTCTGTTTCGTGCATACTGTTTTGATATGTATGATGTCATGTGTTAGAACAAACGTTGTTTGATATTTGCAGCTGTTTAGGCCGCATAATTAAAATTTTGTCAATGTAAAGTAGGTTTGCGCATGAGTAGCTAAATTTATACCTTGTTTGTGTATCAGAAACTAAATTTTACTATGGAATCTCGAAATGAATCTGATCGTCAAAAACGAAAATTAAAAAGAACGTTCAAATTTCGTCTAAACAAAATTACGAAGTTACAACCTTCAGGAAACCGCCTCAAAGGTAGATTTTTATGATTATATTTGAAATTGTAAGTCAAATAAATATATATTATTAAATTTTGAAATTCATTTCATTCTGGTTTTCACACAGTATTACGATTTTGTTAACGTTCTTTTGAAAATTATTCATTATAAAGCTATCACCCCAATCTTCTTGCATCTTTTTACCCTTTTTTTAAACGACATTCTCTCACATGAATGATTGTGTTATGGAATTTCCCTTCTGTTAAATTTATGATATGGTTATCAGGATGCATTTGATAGGTAATGCAAATGGATTTGTTTTTTGTATATCATTCTCAAAAATTATAAAAATTAATGCAATTTAATGTGGATAAATTCAGGACCACCTTAGGGTTAATATATTTGGGTGTAATTTTAAATATAAATAGATGAGATTATTGAATCAATTATATATTATCCAAAAATAAGACAGATTAATTTAATATGAGATTAAAATTTATGATGAAACATTTCAGTGGCATATCATGAATGCTGATTGAATTATATTTGAAACTACTTAAACTAATTTATTTGATATAAAAGAATAAATATAGAATATATAAATTCACTAATTAAAAATATTTTTTAAAAATTCAAAATATAGCTATATATTATAATTAAAAGATTTTAATGATAAAAAAAGAATAAATGAAAGATCGTTTTTAATTTTAGAAAGATATTTGTCTAATTAAAAAGGAAGTTAAAAAAATTGTGAAATTGAATAAATGTGTGATTTATAATAAGGTTTTATTTATCATACTTCATTGACTGTCCAGTATTCATTCAAACATGTTTTTAAAAACTTCTAGGAGAATGAATCACAGAGTTTCATTTATAAATATCCATACAGTTCATCCATTTTGAAGGCTCACTTCTCAGAACTGATTAGTAACAGATCAAAATAATTAATTGAATGGAGGTTTAAGTTGAATAATTTTTTCCTAGTAAAACAGAAAACTGACAAAATAACTTTGCAATAGTACTAATAAATAATTTTGCAATTAATTTGATCAATTATTTTAAGTATTTGTTTCAGTCAATATAAAATTTCTGCTGCTTTTATTGTAATAAAATATTTTTAAAAAACTAGTTATTCTAATTTGCTAATAAAATGAATTTGGAAATTTTGAGTGTGATTTTAATTCCAGATGTATTTTTAATATTATCATTATGAAACTTACAATAAGATTTTATTGAATTTTATTCATAATTTTTTTGAATATTTTGATTAATTAAAACATTTTTCTAAATTATTCAAATAGAAGTTTATCTTCAGTTTGTATTTAGTAGGGATGTAACGAATAGTGATTTGGGCGAATACTGAATATTCGGCTAAAAATTAGGCCGAATATCTACTTTTTAAAAACATTACACGTTTGATGGTAAATAAAATATTCCTCAAATTTTATGATGGTATTTTTGATGGTAAATAAAAAAAATTATAGATTAATAAAATTGATCTTATTATTATTTTTTACTAATTTTATTAAACTTCAATACCTTGATGAATTTTTTGTAGTATATTTTTAAAACACTTGAATTCTAAGAATAAGACAATGTGGCTTTCACAAATCTAAATAAATTATAATAGTATAATTTTATCGGTACTTGCGTATTAACGCCACTGAAGCTGAAGTTGCGCTAATGCGCCAAGATTTGCGGCACTTAAAAACCGCCAAATCTGCGGTGACGTTAATACGCCAGATTTGGCGGTTTTTAAGTGCCGCCAATCTTGGCGCATTAGCGCAACTTCAGCTTCGGTAGCGTTAATACGTAAGCACCATTTTATCTATAGATATAGATTAGATTATATTTTTAAGATTTTTATTTTTGTAGAAAATTTATTAAAATCTTTAAAAAAAAAATTATAAACTTGTTTGTTACCCTTTATGTCTTTCACTTAACTATAACAAATTTCTTTTCTCCAAGTCAGAATATTAAGTCATTTCCTTTAAAATATATTAATTCTTCTTCACTTCTAGTAAAGCATTTCTCTTTTTTTTTTTAACCCGTCAACTGCAGGTACTTATGTATGTGGTTTATAAACCACACCCACAGTTAAAGGGTTAAAAGTTATTTAACCTGATAATGCTTACTCTCCCCTTAAAATTGAAATAAATGTTAGGAGATTTTTTTTTGATAATAAGTGTATTGAAATGTAATTCTGCAATATTCTTTGTTAAATATATATTTTTAAAAAATATTATCCTGAATTTATTCGCCTGAATATGTTTAATATTCGGCAAAATTGCTGTTGCATCATAATTGCAAGCTTTACAATGATAAATGACATGTAAAGTTATTACATTTATGTACTACGTAACTGAAAACTGAGTAAATGTTAGGAGATTTTTTGGGATAAAAAATGAAAAGAAATATAATTCTGAAATATTTTTTGTTTTATTATTTAATAGTATATTTAAAAAAAATTATCTTGAAAATATTCAGCCTAATATCTGCTTAGTATTCGGACAGCCAAATATTTGGCAAAAGGGCCAAATACTGAATATTCATTACAAAAATTTTGTTCCCTACAAAATTTGTATGAACCAGTTTATGAATATTAATAAGAATTCTACATAACGTGTACTTCCTCATAGTATTGAATCAAAATAAATGATTTCAAATAGGTAACTTTATAGATCTCGATAACATTTGCATTTCATATTGAAAAGTTCTCTTTGCTGACTGGGAAATTTGTGTGCTATATTTTGATGCATATATGTAAATTAAAGCAGGTAATTTTTATATAGTATTTTGAAACTTGAAATTAAATAAATTTTTAACAGAAATGGAAAACCTCTATCTGAACATGCTGATAATTGTTCAGACCTGATCGTACTTATAATAAATTAATTGTTCCTAGAATTACATTTTCCCTACCTTTGTACTCTCTGTATCATTCTTGGAAATTTGTTCTGGCATGATCAACTTGATTTCAGTTATTATGCATGGCCTTGATTCACTTAAGTATCATAATATGGAATGTTGAATCGAGATTCTTATATCAATTGTGAATTAGCATTCGAATAAGGTTATTTATCTTTGATCATAAGAACAAATGCTTTAATGGTAGAAGATAAATAGATACAGCTTTGATATATGGCATCACTGACGATCATTTTGTTTTGGAGACTTTTTTCAACAGCTTCAATATAGGACCCTATTGGCGACATTTTTTTTGGGGGGGGCGACTTAACGATAAGATGTTCTTTGGTTAGGCGACAAAAAGTCGCCAATACAAGATTATCGCCAGTGATGCCGTATATCAAAGCTGTTCTGATAAATAATCTAATTCAAATGCTGCAATAATTGAATTTTAGACTTAACAATTAAGTTAAGCATTGTGGACTCTTTTTCACTTCCATGTTAACTTGGCATTTGGCAAACTTCAGATTACTCCAAGCAAAACGAAACTATGATGGCATTTTTGGCGAATATTTGGCAGTTGCTTACATAGGATGCTATAACAAGGAAGTACCTTTTTGTTTATCAGTACTATTTTATTGTTTCTCATCTCAATTTATTAATCAATGGTCCTTCATACTTTCTTGGAGGTGTGTACTACCCTTTGTGGGGGGGGGGGAATAATTAGGATGTGTGAATGTTGAACTGGCAGTTGATATTTAATTGTATCAGCATTATATAAGACTAGCAGTATGCACACAGCGTTGCCCATTGCATAATGAGTTCAACAAAATAAAACAAAGCCCAAAGTTTTGAAAATTAAACCAAAACATATATACATATATATTATTTTTTTGCCCCCCCCCCCCCCCGATTTTTAGTGAAAGTACACATAGGAACTTGAGCAAGATGAATAACATTTTCTTTTAACTAAAGATATTGGCATATATGCTCTACTATCAAAAGTATAAAACAGATAAATCAAATGATTCTTGGATCAGTAAAATAAAGTAATTAAGATTAGCTTGACGCAATAAAATGATCAAGAGTGTGACATGATTTTCGCTTGGTACCACCAGCCAATCGGATAGTAGAAATGCATTCTGGGAACTGTGAGTAACCTTTGGTCGGACGAAAGCTTCGTTGATTCGGATATGTGAGAGAAAATGTTTTGAACTGATCAATAAAAAAAATCATAGAAAATCAGAGGAAAAAGATATTTTAACCATTCTTGTTTTAAAACGGATAAATGTTCCATTTTATATCCTAAAAAAAAATTGAAAATGATAGCGTTATTTGAACGTCGGATGCAAGAAAATAAGAATTGAAACTTAAAAATATAAATGAAAAGTGACTATTATTTAAAAATTTCTCAAAATTCAGTAAATTATGTTGGAAATTCAAAACAAACTTCATTAGAATGAAAATTATTTGTTCTATTTGATGGTCCATTGATTGTTTTTCAACGATCATTAGAAAAGATACTACAGCCGTAAACATGCTAAAAATGACACAAAACATTAAATAAAAAATTTTCTAGATTGAATTTGAATATTCTGGCTTTGAGGTGCATTGAGTCACCATTACAACTACCTGTGTGCCTAATTTCATGGCTGTAAGTGCGATAGATTCATCTGGACATCGCACACACACGCAAGCATTGCCTTTTATAAGTATAGATTACCTAAGAAAAGAAAAAATCTTTTATAGTCTGACCACGGATTCCGAGACTACCTCTTTTGGACGATTTTACACCAGAAAGGGGCGTCAGGCAATGAGTCATATGAGCGTATTTCCGGAGTTCTTTGTTAGATCACGCTCAGTAAAATGTAAACACCACCCTTCCATTCTTCACTTTCCCCCTTTTGATGATAATAACTCCGCCTGGAGCATGTGCAAAAGTGCGGAAAGTTTCCGAATCTGTTGCTATGTACAATACATTCGTGTACATTTTACTTTTTTAGTGAAGGTAGTTCTTTTACATTATGTTAATTTTTTTTTATTAGATTAGTATTAAAAACTAATGAAATTTAATTTTAAAAGCATTTATGATTTGAAATATCTTCATTTTCAAAAAAATAATTCGTTATTCTTTCTTTTAGGTATTGATTGTCCAAAACCTAGAAGTGGCCATCGGATAGTAGTCATGGGAGGAAACGTATATGCATTTGGTGGTTATACTCCAGTTGTTGAAGAAAATACATTGAGCCATGTCCTTTTTAAAGAAGTAAATTTTCATATTCTCTGGTTGTTTTTATTTTTGTAAAAAAAATGTTTTTAAACTTCATGAAAGATTTTTGTCAGATTTAAGCATTGTAATTTGTATATTTGGGGTTTTTTTTCTTTAAAATATTAGGGGCTATCTAATAAACTATTTTTAAGCTAAATGAATCCTATTCCTAATTCATGATAAAATAGTGTTTTAGTCGCTTCCCTCGAAGATAAACGGATCCCAAATTTTAAGTTGGAACTGAATATCAATTAAGAATCTCATCTTATATTGAAAATCATAATTCTGTTACTGTGGTATCAATTAAATATTCAGTTAATCTGGAATCTACTGTGCCGACTTACTTCTTTCCTCTTAGGATCGCCAACTCTTTGCCTCCAAGAACAGAGATGAGAGAACATTTGTTTTGGTTGCACAATGATGTTTTTAATGAGTGACATGCGTGGAAATTAATCTTTTCATCAGTATTTTGCATATCTTGCTATATTGTATCTCATTTTGATTGGGCTGTTTTGTTCATCTCTTCAATGTGATTGGTCGATTCATTCGAATTTCAATAAAACTTTGTTTGGAATTCTTTGGTTTGAATATCGGTTCAGTACTGTGTATGTCATTCTGTGTGTTTCATTTCTCAATGAATAAACGAAGCTACGAGTATTCCGTTATGCTGAAAGTGAAGCCACTGAGGTTTTTTTAAGTTAAAAAAATTTGCCCGGTACACACTTGAAATGCAGCAGGCATTGCTTGCAGAAATTCTCGTTTTCAGAATTTTTTTAAAAACCTAGATTTTTAACATTCAATGCTGAAAGCGAAACCGCTGATGTTTTTTTAAGTTAAAAATGTCCAGTACACACTTGAAATGCCGCAGGCATTGTGTGCTCAATCTCTCCTTTTCAGGTGACGCATACACAAGACAGCAATAAAAAGTTCACTGTGCATCCCAAACAGTATTTAGCAACGGCAAATGAAATTGCACCAAGAAAAATTGGCAAGAAACAGGTGCGCACCGTAAACTCCAGGTTTACCTAGGATTAAATGTGTTTAAAATTTTAGTCAAACTGCTGATATCTGTGAAGAATAGAAATAACAAAAATAGTGAACTTGTCCTTCAAAGAGTTGATCTCACATGCACTTTTAAAAAATGAAATTAAAGTTTATAATGAAGAACAAGAAAAAATTATGAAAAGTAATTTTATCTCGGAGTAACTTTCAGTAATAATAGATATGTCTAGAATATATTAGATAAGGTCTAGATTTGTCTTATTATTGATAAAAGTCATATGGTGAAGTCAGAATCTTCTCAGAAGCAAATGGTTGAAGGATTTTTTTTTTAAATCACTGTAGAAATAAGAATTGCTAAGGGTTCTGAAGACTTCATTCAAAATTACTCTTGAAATTTGCAAGAGGAGGTTTTAACTAGTGGAAATGAAAGCATGAGATTTAAGAAATGAAAGATGTTTCCAGATTCTTTGTTTTGATTCTTTACTTCCTATTTCAGCTTTGGAGGTACAATTGTGCCTCGAAAACATGGAAATTGCTTGAAACTACTGGAAAAATGCATGAAACACTGGCTTCACATTGTGGTAAATTTATTTTTTGTATTCTTTTAAATACTAATTTACTTAATTTTTCATTTTCACTCAGCAAATAAAGTACAAGTCCTGCTATTTTCAGTGTCCTGTATTTATAAGCATTTTAATTAAAGCAAATTTGCCAGACTCTGAAGTGAATTTTGAGGTTATAATTCTAGAAACTTGGGCTTCAATATTATAACCTATTATTGCAAATAACCCTAAAGAATATACTTGATATTGAACAGGTTCACTGTTATTCATTCACTTTTTGAAAATGGAAATGTTTTGGCATTAATGAGTTTTGTGCTGCTGATAATAATATATTTTAAATTTGTACCTAAATTTTGTTGTGCAATTGAAGTTCAAAATTGAGATGCTGGCTTGTATTTGCAATTTGTGTTCATGATAGCTTTTTACAATACATGTAGGATCTGTTCCATTAAGAATCACAATTTAAAGAAGAATTGTAAAGGCTAGGTCACCACTCATACAATAGATGGCACCAGAAGTTCCATTCATAATACGTCATGATCAGCACCCTCTTTTTCTTAACAAAACTGAAGAGCACGCGAGAAAAGATCGCTGATCACAGACGATTCTCTCTCGCATGTAATGTAGTCTTTCTCCACTTGGCGTTAATGCACAATTAAGTCAACTGACATTAAAAACAATGCCCTGGTAGTTATGTCAAATCTCCCTTTTCTTCTGGAGTTCTTTAACCTAATTAACTATGTTTAGTTCTATTTACATCTATCTATTATGAGCTGATCTAGTTTGTATAATCATATCACCATGTTTGGCATTAACTTCTTTTTCTATATTTCTTTTTTGCATAGTTTTCCCCCCTGTAAAACTCTCCCTTTAATTCTTTAATAAATGTATATGATTTAACTGAAGCCTCTCCATTATTTAATATAATTGTTCATTAGGAAGTAACCATTAAATGAATCCAAATAAATCCCCTAGACTAATCCAATCCATTACCCATTAAAAGGTAAACCAGTGGGCCAAACCAATTTCCCTGGTTGCTCATTGTTTAGATTTTTAAAAATAAATTTGCTACATTTTTTTCTTGATACACAAGTTATTAAATTTGCTTCTTTGAGTTTTGAAAAGAAGCAAAATAAATGTTTGCAAATGTTCCATTCTTTTGTGTAGGAATTAAAATTTTGTATATTAAAGGCATTTTGTAGTAAATATATATTTGGTGGCCAGGCCAATTTTACCATTAGGTAACCCTAGGAGATTGCCTAAGGACTCCACAAAAATGAGATGCTTGTCCATCAAACAAAACTGTCGGATGTTTATTTGACTTCCACCCCTCATAATAAATATTGAGTTGCAAAAGGTATTTATCTGTTACTGAAGTGTATTATTAAGTATGCTAATGAATTATTGATGCTTAAAATGCAAATTAATGAGTACTAGAGGTCTCCCAGCGGTCGAAATTTGACCGTAATTCATTAAATTTTTAAGTTTCAACATTATTGAGGTTCTTTTGTCAAAGAGTATACATCTATAATCGTTGCATATAATTTTTTGGAATTTTGTTCTATTACATCAACTGCGAGCGTGTACAAATACGTCATTATGCATTAATATTTGAATTATTTGAAAAATACGAATGATAGGAAAAATGAGGTACAGCTTGGCTAAGTCATATTTAAAGAACAATAAAGCATTTTTTGACATTTCTTTTGGTTTTTTTTATTGCTATACTGGCCAGGTTTCGCCAAGGCTACACTCTTAATTTGCCTATCTTTTTCAAATTATATAAAATTTAAATAAAAAATTAATACAAAAAATGAAATAAAGAATATGTGCTTCGTATTTTTTTATATATTTTTTATTGAAACAAAAAAAAAAAAGGGGCGGTTAAAAAAAATAAATGTTGTCCGACTGTTGACCACAGACTTTCATGTGTTTGACATTCAGTATGAACGTAAAAGATGGATGTTTTATTTTATTTAGTTTAATGTTTTAGTAATACATACTATATATAAATCCCTTAGAGACAATCTCTACTCTGTGCGACTGTTTGACCACAAACTAATATGTGTTTGACATTGACAAATTTAAATCATCCACATTTTGTATTTAACTCTAAAGAGTTTTTTTTTTATAAATAATATAAATAACCTCCCTCTTGGAGTGGATTTCACTGCAGGGGGATTAAATCAATTACAAATCATCTACTCCAAATTCACTCGCTAATTTTTTATAGTGTATGAATGTAAACAATGAATGTTAATTTTTTGCAGTGTATGAATGTAAACAATGAATGTTTTATTTTATTTAATTTAATGTATTTTTGACACATATTATACATAAATTTTATCTTTCTGCACTCCTTCTCCATATGAACTTGAACTATGCCAAATCTTGCATTCCTACATGTGCACAATGTGCTTAAAAAGGGGTACAAAATTTTTTCTTCATGTATTAATATATAGATTACTGAAAATTGTTTCATCTTTTTGCTCCATTTAAATGTTTCTTTTATTTAAAAACAATATATTTTTATATGATTTTTTTTTTTTTATATTTGGATATGCATTTGAAAATCCAATTATGTATGGGCAAGGGTTGTATAAACTTTTCTTTGTTTAAAGATGCTAATTACCCTTTCACCTGCCCTGCTGTTGAAATTGAATTTATTTTAAATGTATGATATTGGCCATAAAGTAGCATATGATAGAATTCAGAAAAAATAGTAGATATAAAATAGAACTAAATTTTTAAAAATGGTCTTAGACCTTCCTGATCCCTTGACTGAGCAGAGCATCTGAAATATGTTGAATTCCAACAGAAACCAAATTGCATATTGCAGTCATTCATTAGTTGCAGAATAAAAGTATGCATAAGCAGTCAAAATAGCACATTGGTGCAATGCAGTTTCATATCTTAGTTAATAAAAATCGTTAGCAATTTCTGTTATTGGCATTCAACAGTACTTTTGGTTGTCTCTTTTATCGAAATAACAAAAAAAAAAAAGGAATATTTCATGTTCAGATTATATGTGTTGCATTTTCATCTCTTTTAACATATTTTATCACAAAACTGTATCTCAAAAAATTGTGCCCAGTGTTAAAGTAAATTCATTTGTTTTGTGTTATTGTAGTTTCCCCATAGTGAAAATTATAATTTTACGTCAAACTTGCTGGTCAAATTGTGTAAAGACAAGAAATCACTTTTTAGATTTTGTGCAAATTGTCTGAAAGAAAATTAATTTTATTTTTCTTCCAGCTGTGGTAGTAGATAATCATATGATTGTGTTTGGGGGAACTGGCATACCTTTTGGAGAAACTAGTAGCAATAGTACTTACATTTGTAATTTAGACACGCTGGAATGGACATCATTGGAAACTACTGGCAGCAAACCTGTTGAACAATATGGCCAGGTAAAATGTCTTATTAGTATGAATGCGAAATTATTTTAGAATATATAGGTGTATCTATTATTCTTTATTTTCCTGTGGTGGTTTGTGATAAATGGAGGATTCAAAGTCAAAACAGCTCTCAAAATAGATTGGCTACGTTTAAAATAACAGCAAACTTGTAATTCTTCTTGCTGCCTGGTGGATGCAAATTGAACTGTAGACTTGAATCCTTATTACACAGAAAATGTAACATTTCTACACTACCATATCAGTATTAGAGCAAAATGAGCTTTGGCCACTCCAGATATAATTTTATTTAACATCTTCTTGTAGTTGAAATAGAAGTTTTAACCTTTACCCACATTGTCTTATTTTAAAAGTTAAAACTTTTCATATAATTGGATATAGCTGACTTTTATTCTGACAAAATTTTCATAATTTAATATATTTCTTGTCTTTCTCAATGATCCTTTTCGATTGATGGGTATGTGTGTGTGTGTGGGGACCTTGAGTATTTTAAAGGTTTTGAGCTGAAATCATCAGTTGTTTCTCTATTTTCTCAATTAACTTAATTGTTGAGATTTTTAAAAAGTTTTTTTTTTTTTTTACTTTAAAACTTCATGGAAAGTTGAAGATGAAAAATGCTGTCACTGTAATTGAAAATGAGAAGCATAATATTTCATGATAGGATTGGTTGTTTACAGTCATTGATATATGAGTCACTGAAAACATATAGACTATAGTTTTTCAAGTATGCTTAACAGAAAATGAACATCATACTATTTTGTATCCATTTTATTTTTTTATGCAAGCACTGGTTTTTAAAATTTTATTAATGTTCTAACAGTCAGTTGAACATCTTAAATACTGTTTCAGACATGACACATTTCCGCGGAAACGCAGATTTCCGCTTTTTCAGCATCGAATTTAATCAATCTTGTGGTCGATGCAAATCTGCATCAAAATTTTTGTTAATTTGTTGGGAGGGGGGTTGCAAACAAAAACTGCTTGCCATGTGCAAATTAGGCAAAAGAATTTTGAATTTGTAGGATGTTAAGTAATTTTGCCGAAAGCTATTCAGCATCCAAAGTGATGTACCAACATTTTACTGTGCTTTTGGGTGGAAGTTCAGCATTGGGAGGAATGCATTCTTTTTTTCCTCCTTCCGTCCAATCATCTTTTGTTTTATCCAATCAGAATTCTGATTGGATGAAAATCATTCATGAATTTCTTCCTATCCAAATTTCGTGAGAAAAAAAAATCGCTAACTCTCTGTGAAGGGAGCCATTTTATTTTTGCATTCTTTTTAACATTCTTTTCTTCATTTTTGTTAGTTTTTATTCTCTAATGTTTGTCTGTCAACATCGTTTCCGATAGTCCGAAATTGCAGGACATTGATAAAAATGAAAAGAATCAATTCTGGTGTGACTGGCTAGAAAAAAAAATTAACCTAAAACTTGGTGAAGATGAAACTAATGTATCTGTGGGAGAAAGTATAAAAATGTTGTGCATTCTTTGCAATGACTGCAGACATGACACATTTTTACGGATTTCAGAGTTTTTGGCATCAGATTTTATGATTCTTGTGATCGATGTAAGTCTGTATTAAAAATTTTTTTAACATGTTGGGGGTGCGCACGCAAACGAAAAATTCGTGCCTTGTGCACATTCTATATAATGTCGGATTTGATAGATAAAAGATCAGGAAGAATGCATATTGAAATATATTCTTCAATTCACAATGTGAGCAAAGAGCAGTCTGCTGTTGAATATTTTCGAAAATTTAGAATTGATTATTTTAGAAATTTAGATTTGGCATGGTGATATTGATAGTAACATGTGAAAAAATTTAAGGTCCTCAAACAGATGCTACCAGGTGGAACTTGAGAGTAAGAAAATAGCACTAGAGGGAAAAAAAAAAAAGAAAAAGCCCTCAACAAAGAAAGACAGCAATAAAAAAATTTTGATGGAGGAAAATAGCAGATTGAAGCATAAAAGAAAGCTTGAAATGTTGGTTCAAATAATAATAAAAAAAATGATTAAAAATACAGTATAAATAAAAAGAAAAGTTTTACATGGCCATGATTTTTTTAGTGAGAATTTTTATCATTGTTTTTATTTTAACAAAACTTTCTACTAGTTTTTATTTTTAATCCATTAATTTTCTTTTATACTTATAATAATTCTACAATATTTTTAATATCTGAAGCACTTTTTGTATAAATTTATTCATGTTATCAATTAATCATACTTATTTTAATTTTCGGTGTTTGTTTGGCACAATAAATTATGAATGAATGAAGTTCAGCTTTTATTTGTTCCAAGCCTGTGTCATGTCTGCAATTTCATTGCTGTATCTATTAAAGTAAAGTAAGTTTTTCTTGTAAAAAAAACATGTTGGTATTGAGGCTCTAAAAGCTGATTTTCTATAAGGTTTTTATCAAAAATAAGTTTGCCTCGCTGAAATTTTATTTTCTTTCTCAAAGGCTATGTTAATTCATGATAAAAAGATGTATGTTGTTGGTGGAACTACTGGATTTGCCTACTCCATTGAAGTTCACTGCTTAGATCTTGAAACAAAAGAATGGAAAATTCTGGAAAGGAAGGACAAATCACCTTACAACTGGGAACCTGAACCTAGGTAGCACTTTATTTGCACATTTACTTGAACATAAATGAGTGGCAACTAAAATAATTTTTATAACCTCGTCTCTAATTGTTACTGAAACAAAATGAACAAAACTATAACAGAAACAAGTGTATTTTAAACAAAGATATATTTTAATGGTTTTAATACCAAACCTGTAAAGTAAAATGTTTAGTGGAATTAAAAATAACTAAATTGGTTATGCAGAAAAGTCCCAATGAACAGATCATTTATTAACATAATAACTAACAGCGTGACTTTCTTTATGCTGCAGATATCTTAATAGTTATTTTATATTTTCCTTTCTCTAATTGTAAATATTTTTAAAGGTATCGACTTGAGATAGCAATACATGAAAACCAAATATTTGTGTTTGGAGGAGGAACTGCATTTGAATCATTTGATTTTAAAGAGGTTTGTTTTCTTATTCAGTCATTTTCCCCTTTAATATAACAGTAAGTGTTTTTATTATAATTTCACTTTTCATTAAAAAAACCAACTAAATTTTCAGGTTCCTGTTTTTGATATAGAAAATTGTTCTTGGAGTAAGGTTTCCACTTCTTCGGGTAGGTGTATTTTGTTTATTTATGAAAAATTACTAAAATTTCATTAATATGCATATGTTTTTTATTTAGATTTTACAGCAGAATTTTTTTTATCTCTGTCATTTTTCTGATGAAAATAACTTCAGTATATTCATTTATAAATCGAATAATATTATGATTATTTTTTGTGTTATATATTATACTCATGAAATTCATATGTATTCAAAAGAAATAGTTGGTTTTAAACACTGTGTTTTAGTTCTTAAGCTCTTTTTCTAGCTTTTACATTGCCAATATGGTTTATAATTCAACTCTTTAATTATTGGACATTTAAGAAATTCAATGGCATTACATGTTTTGAATTTTCATGTTTCGGTTGCATTCAGTTTAAAGATAAAAATAATAGCAGGAGTTGCTATAAAAATAGAAGTTAAATACATACATGCTTTTGTATTTAGGAACCAGTTTTGAAATCTTTATTGCTAATTTTCCTGAACTAAAACTTTTTTAGCATTAAATCATTTAAATTATTTTTGCAGAGTTTCCTGAACCTAGACGATGCCATGGTTGTGTGCAGATGGGAACTGGTAAGTTTAAATCTTTAACCCTTAAGAGCCTGATTTTTTAAAACTTGATTTAAAAATGTTTTTTTGGCCTTCATTTCTTGAATGGAACA
This sequence comes from Araneus ventricosus, assembly GCA_013235015.1. Lineage (NCBI taxonomy): Eukaryota > Metazoa > Arthropoda > Arachnida > Araneae > Araneidae > Araneus > Araneus ventricosus. Next base: position 288,945 of record BGPR01000035.1, on the reverse strand, counting down.
TGGCACAAATATTTTTTTAAAAAATCCTATTTTGTTTAAGTATGGTTTAGAGCTAAAAAACAGTTTGTTACCAACTGACAACACTGGGCTTTATTATTTTTTTTTTAAATCCTTGATCAAATTCTATAATATTAAACACAGATTTTAGTAACTAATAATACGGATAAGGAATTTCCTTCAACATTGTAAAATAAAATATGGTATTCTCAAGCGTACAAACAAAGCAAAAAAGATGCAGCCTCGAGTGAAAAACATCAATTTATTTTTTTATCAGCACTCGGGCTGTCATCTATATGTTGTAAATTGATTTAATAAAATTTTTAATATGTATCCTATTGGCAACAACAGACATTGGAGCTTCAGTCTAATTATGAAGATTTTAGAGCATAAAATTGGGTATGTTACTTAAAGGCAACACTGGGCATTTAAGGGTTAAATTCAAATGAATAAAGAGCTCTTAAACTATCTTGTCCAAGTATTTGATACAGATATAGAAATGCATTGAAGTAAAACAGAGTCTATTTGTAGAAAGAATTCGAGTCAATGATATTTAGAATTATAGACTTTTAAATGTGTTAGTTATTAACCCTCTTGAGCGCCCAATTATTTTGAACTTTTAGCTGTCAGGTTAGAAAACTTGGCTTTTAAAGTAAATGAATCGATCTTTTCTGCATTTAATTGTATCTCTTAAATCTTAAAAATACTTTACTCATGATTTTTTAAGAAAATATACATATAAATACGAGCTATCTGCTTTTGAACAGAACATGAAAAACGTAAAAAGATGTTTGCACTTCTTGAAAGGTTAATACTGTGAGCATTCTATAAACTGAATACAAATGCTTAAATATATTATCAATTACTTCTAGTCATTGATAAAACTAAATTTTAGTAAGTGAAGTCAAATTTTCTTAATCCATGTGTTTCATTTTTTAGGATTTGAAACAAAATATTTTTCCAGTAATTCTTACAAAGTATCATTTTTCTGATTTTTGTGATAACATGTTGAAATGAATCCAAGAATTGTATTTATCAGATACTTGGTGTATAAATGGATTATAAATATTCTGGTCTTGTTGCAATCAAAAGTACTACTTTTTTATGTGTATTCTAGTCATTTTGTAGAATCATTTCTTAACCTTTAAGGATTTTCTAAATCTAAGTTTTACTTGTTGCATATTTTCAATTGAATTCAGTAGCATTAAACCGTTAAAATGTTTTGTTAAAATTTTAATAAATTAGTATTTTTGTAGTATATAAATTTGAAAGTTTTTGTGCTTATAAAATTTTCTTTTTCATCATATTTCATTCATTGCATTTGATTTTTCAACTCTCATAGATAAGTTTTGTTTAAAAATTAATATAACTATTTTTTATAAATAATAATCTTAATTTCATTCTCTTTGATTGCCTATAGGGGTTTTTTTTTGTATATTTGTAATGAATTTGTCTAATATAGTTTTATTTGGAAAAATTGTTAGGATATTTAAAAAAATTCTTGAGTACAATACTGTAATCAAGCCTTACTCTTTTTATAGAAAGATCAATTTCCCTGCATATGAAGCTACAAATATCATGATAAAATAAAAGAATAATAACCAGCTGTTCATAATGCATCATTAATTTGTGCTTTTTTGTTTAGATGTATACATTTGTGGTGGATTTGATGGTAGTGTGGCCTTTAAAGATATATGGAAGTTTGATTTAAATACATTTCATTGGCAAAAGCTGTCTGCGACTCTGCCAACTCCTATATATTTTCACTCTGCAGCTGTGTCGAAGGTGAGTTTTTCTATTTTTCCAAACACATAAACGTATTCTGTAGAAATATAGCTGCTGTTCCCAGTAATCAAAGTAAGGAGCATTTAAAAAAAAATTGAGCATTCTAGAATAGAAATGAAAGCATTTAATGGCTGTTTTTACAATTTTCCTTTTATACATAAATGATCTTAAAAAGCTATATGGGTAGTTCATTTGATTTTCTACCGAGTGGAGTTTGAAGTTTTGGAACTTAACATGGTTTTTGTGTCACCAGTATGTTACAGAAATATGATGAATACTTTTAAACTTCAGAAACACAATATTTCTGATATTTTTTCTGAAAAGAACTTTTAATTTCATGGTGACTTGAGCTATCAAGATAGTGTTACGAAATTGTAAAGTTGTTTCTCTGACATGCTAATCTTGCCGACAAATGGAATCTTCTAGAAAAATTCATTAATTATGATCCTATCTCTACTAGAAATGGGAAATATCCTTAAACTTCTAGAGATTACTATGTGACATCACTTTCTGCTGAAAACGGTATAAAAGCAAGCACTTAAACCAAGAGGTAATCAGTTGGATTTTGATCAGCAGTGAAGCTGGTGAATTGAGACGTTGAGTGCTATTGAAAGTGCTATGATTGAGATTTGTTAGTGGTATGAGTTGTTAATTTATGCAAGTGTTGTTTAGTTTTATTACCTGTGCTTAGTGTTGTGCTGAAATCTTCATAAAATAAAGAGTCATTTATTTATTCTTTACTAGCAGTACGCGCACGGCGTTGCCCGTAGAATCAGGACTTTAACAAAATGAAAAAAAAAGAACCGCCCACAATGACATGAAAAAGTTTTGAAAACAAAATCAAAACAAAAGATACACATTTTTTGATTTTCCTGCTTATTTTTTTTTCACGCTACAGTACAGAGTACGTTAATCCAAAACAATATTACAAAATTGGAACGTGAAAATGATTATTATACAGCAAGCAAAATATAAATAAAATCCGAAAATAATAATCGAAGTAATTCATTCAGGTGAAGGTCATGACGTATCCTACACGTCCACCAATCAAAATTGGCATCAACGTTCGGAAGAAGTGCCGCTTTTGGAACTCGATCGAGAAAAATAACTCGCAACGGCCCAGAAAAAAATTAATTTAAAAAAAACGATAAAAGATATTTTAACCATTCTTGTTTTAAATCCGACAGAACCGTTCTAGTTATAAGCTGAAAAAAATTGAAATTAATAGTGTTATTAGAAAGTCGGATGCAACAAATTTAAAATCAAAAGTAACATCTTGATGCCAAAACTGGGTATTTTTTAAAAATTTCTCAAAATTCAGTAAATTACGTTAGAAATTCAAAACTAACTTCATTAGAACGGAAATCGCGTGCTCTTTCCGATGGTGTATCTATTTTTGTCGTACAATTATTCGAAACCAATCTATTGAGAAATTAGTGCGAAAAATCAACCAAAACAACACAAAACATTAAATAAAAAAAATTCTAGATTAAAATTTCGGCTTCGAGGTGCATTCAGTCACCATTACGACTACCTGTGTGCCAAATTTCATGGCTGTAAGTGCGATAGATTCGTCTGGACATCGCAGACAAACACGCACACAAACATTGCCTTTTATATATATTAGAGATTATCCTGCTTGTTAATCTGCATTCATGTACACTCGCTAGACAATTTTTTGTAACAATAGTATTTGGAAGTGTCTAGATCAGCATTTCGCTGGTGAATTTATCTGCATATGCAGGACACCCTTTGTCACAAAATTAAACATTGTTTGATGATTGTTTTATTAAAAGTAGTATCAGCCACACATTGAAAATGTAGTGCATGATTGAGGTACAACAAAATGAAAGTATTTTGATGTTTGTTTTTTTCACAATTACAAAAATATGACTGGACTATCTTTTTAAATCTCCTTATCCAAAACAAAATCATGTTGCTGCTCGTACAAAAATAAAGTAAGAATAAATTAATTAAAAAATAATGAATTAACTATAGAATTTAGTTTCAAATATCTCTCATGTGCATAAATAAAATCGGATAAAATACATAGTAGTTTTAATGGGAAATTAGAGTGAACATATCTTTAAATGACATTTTTACTTCTTACTCTAATTTTGGTTTTATAGTAATTGGTAATTTATTTTTCATGACAAACATATGCATCAAATATTGATCAAAATATTTTTTTGTGCAATGTGTAAGTGTTTTGTTGTCATATGTAAGTGATCAAACACAATTAACTGGTTAAATAGTTTTAGACATAACCCTGTAAGATCGGACATATTTTGGTAACCAATGGATTAAATGCCAACTACACCTCAAAAATGAACGGTATTTGCCATCTAATGAGAAAAATAGATCTACAGAGATTCAGAAAACAAGAAAAACCATTTCTTACAGCATTTAATCAGAAGGCCTTCAATTAATCAGCTAATTTCTAACCCTCGTAATCCTAGGGCCTCGATCTTAAAGGAATAAAGTGTTCTAAAAATTATTCATACATAAAATATTTTAAAATAATTATTTACAAATTTATACAAACTAATATGCTCAATTATCTTACAGATCATATCAAGTTTTTTTTTAGTAAATGAATATGATTTTTTTTGCTTAGATATTGCTAATCATTTTTAAAAATTGAAAATCTTTTTCAGGCTGGACAACTTTTTGTATTTGGCGGCGTGGATTCAATAATTGCCAACACGAGAACTAATGAAATGTTTTCCATGTGGTTGAAAATTCCATCCTTGGCTGAGATGTGTTGGCAGGCCGTTCTACATTACATGCCACATATATCACGAATAGATAAGAAGAAACTGTACCAGGCTGGAATTCCTTTCCAATATATCAATGAAATTGATTTTGATTCCCCAAATGGCACAACAATCGCACGCTGCTGCAACCTTTTAGAGTCATAGCCAGGAATAGAAGTGTAATTTTATAAATACCAGTTTCAAAACTCAGTCTACTGTTGTTCCTTCTGAAACTTCAGGTCTTAGGTAATAGAATGTTGTTGTTGAAAAGTTGTTAATAAATAGGAATTGGCTAAATTAAGTATATTAAAAATATAGTTTCTAAGATGTGCAAAATTTAAAGTAAAGTATTTTTCATATATTTCAAATGCTTTTAATTGTAATTTTTCATTCACAAACTGTTTAATAGGACAATCATGAAGTCTTCTTGAGATATTTAATTCATTTTGCTTATTTAAAAAATACATATGATGCAGTTTTTATCTTTGAAATAACTGGAATCATTTTCTCTTCTGGTTTTATTTATATATACTTTCAATCACAGTACTGTTAGAAATAACTAACTTCAAGTAGGAATGCTCATTAAACTACTAGTTATGAAATGCATCCTACATGCACTTCTCAAATATTTTTTTGTTTATCCTTAGTTAAAAAGATAAATTTTGTCTTTTAGACATAATTTTCGCTAAAATTGTTGATTATAATTTATAACTCCTTTAAGAATATGTCATCCAGTCATCAGAATCCAAATATTACACATTCTTAAATTAAATATATTTATATTTGTGTACATATGCACTTTACATGAATTGCCATTTTATTATTTAATATTTAAATTATATATCCCAATGTGAAGCAGAAACTGTTGTTAGATATCTAAAATATTCCTCAACAACTTTATTATTGGTTTCTGGTAGATAAATTTCTAAAATGCTGGTTTTGAAAAAACATTTAGTGTGTAAGTGAATATCATTACTCTTTCATATAGGTCAAGTCCATGAAACTTACATTGGCGATAAAAGCTTGTAATTGGGCTCTTTGCAAGCTACTTACATACGAAGTGGCTCTGCTATTGATGCATGGTTCCAAAAAGAGTATGAAACTCATAAGTGCCTGCTTTGTCCCAAATTGCTTTCGCTCATATTACCATTAAAAAAAATACTCATTGCTGACTACCTTGCTGACTTTACATCATTCTGTGTACTCATGTATCTTTCCAATTGCTTCTGATTATATTACTCAGTGGTGTAGTTGTAAAATAAGCAGTGCCGGAATGCTCTAAAAACAGTGCCGAAATGCTCTAACCTGGGTGTCAAAAATTCTGCTGTTTTAAGGATGTTTTAAAAATTTTTTCTTATTTGTTTCTGGTGAAAAAGAAAAGCAGTGCTGGAATGGCATTGTGACTCCACTGCACCGCTGATATTATTCCAGTTTTAATCTTCTGAAATCATTGGTAATTTTTAGTTAATATTAAAAGAAGTAGATACTCATTTATTGAATTTTTTAATTGAAAAGTTTTTCTAAAACTAAATATTAAGTCTAAAACTTAATATTTAATAATATTAATTAATTATAAGAGTGTTCTTCCTAGAGTTTCAGTCAATCTTTGTGTATTTTTATAGGTGATTCAAAATAATGTTGGCAACATGAAAGAACAAATCAGGTATACAGGAACAAAAATCATAGAAACTTAGGGTCACAAACACCATCTAAAAGCACTAGAGGGTGTAACGAGAGCAAAATAAACCTACTTCATTTGAACCGAAGGCTCCTCATGACTAACATGTAATAATGGCTGATGTACATATTTATATGTGGAAACTTAATAGGAAGAGACATATCAGGATGTATCCAAGATCTTACAAGGAAATTTTGATGACGCATTATTAGATGCAGCAGGGAAACTATATGCCTTCTTCTGTACTTCTGGCAAAAACATTTTCCCTGGCCCTATGTCTCAATGTAATTTTTATTTCTTTCTGTACCCTTGATTTGCACTTTCATTTTGTCACTATTTCGTAACACCCTGTATGATTTCATGAATCTTTCCTTTAACATTTTATAATCCATGAGAGTTTGCAATGATAGCATGTCGGCATTCATCAAAGTATAGCAAGTTTGGTTCTCATGTGTCATTTTTAAAAAATATTTACTTTTTCATTATAAAGTTATTTCGGAATATTTTAGATTATCAGGGGAAAAAACCTGTGATTGTGTGTGTGTACATAATATCTGTTGTGTGAGATTTGTAGAATTTTAGTAGGAGAAGGGAACTATCATGAAGTGGGATCATGAAACTCAAAATGTAGTTCTTAGTGTGGTATGTGGTATAAATGCTGTTAGTTGTTGGGGTTTGAAATGTGTAAAAGTATGAGATAAGATGGTTATTTTGTAAGAGAACTTAAATTTTTAAACTCATCAAATTATTTTTACAGTTTTTTTGTGTGAGGTGTTGATCCCCTCCCCTTGAAAATCGATTTCAATTACAGAGTTTTGTATGCTTTAAGGTGTTTAAGATTGATGAGATTTATACTGAGGGAACAGTACATGATTAGTCATATTAAAGTAGGTAGCTCCTTAAGTTGCTTTGCAGGTTAATAAAGTTCTTTATGAACAGCATTAGTGACTGTGCTGATGTCTAAGCAATAATCATTCTCTTGCTCTTTAGTTGCATTTGAGGTGTTACTGAAGGAACTGCTTCCTTCAAATCGTCAAAATAATGAACTTTTAACTCGTACACAATCGTTTTAATGAATACCCTAGCAAAATAAAATTATATCTCAAATTCTAAGGCAGTGGGTCTTCCTGTCACAATCATGTTTCTCTACACTTCAAATGCTACTGATTGATTTTTGTAGAGCCTGTAATGATGCTCATGTAGAGCTTCATTATCCTACCAAAAAAGAAAGAATCCCTGAAGGAGCTGCCTTAATGACTGAAATGAATGTGTGGTTCTCTCTGTATAAGCTATTACTCTGATACTTTAGCTTGAACACCCTGTCTACTGGAAAATGCATGTGATAAAAATTAAATATGTACTTGTCAGTGATTTAATCTCTTTATTTTTCTTTGCTGCTTAATAATTATCAAATACTTTTCCATCATTTTCAAAGTTTTCATTTCTTCCCAAGACCATTTCTGTCATTACAGAATTTTGTATACTTGTGAAAGTGAGAGATATCCATTCAGTACTTAGAGGTCCATTTAAAAGAAGTTACAGGCCCGCGAAATGATCAAAACCAACAAATAAAATTAAGTGTGCTATTTGCAGACGACAACATTTATTCTCTTGCATCTATAATATATGAGGATTTTTTTTAGCATGGTTGAACACTACTTTTTCTGGCTGTTTTAACCTATAAGACAAAAATCAACTAGAAAAAAAAAAACTGTCTATCTTGGTTGCGTCTTTTGTGGCACATAATTTGATTTGACTTGAACATCATTTATAACTACAGATGTTTAAATTCATTTTGTTCATTTCTCATTTGCATTCAGTCATTATTCTTTTCTTATTCAGCATAAGTGATTACTTCTCACGTTATCTTGTTAAATATAACTATGTCAATTGAGAACTTTGGAAATCAAAATATCTGTACATCAAATTAGTAAATTTAATTTAATCCTAATTGTGACTAGTTTTAACAATCACAATAGCTTTCTATTGTATTCAGTGTTTTTACTCTGTGTGATGTTAAAAGCATTAATTAGCATGGCACACTTGTTGATGTGTATTTCTGATGCAACAGGCCACTCAATGCCCTGTTGTTAAAAAGCAGTACACAATAAATGTCCAAGTTATTTATTTAGGTCTGCAGATTTGCAGGAGACAAATGTACAGGTGGCAGTTAATGTGTTAAGCAGAAGTACTACTCCTTAAATACCCTTAGATATTTAATAGAATAAAGAAGTTGTCTTTGTAGAAATGATATCAAGTACATTGAGTTTTACCATAACATGGACATTGACAAAATTAGGTTGTATAGGATCCACGGTGAATACTGCTTGATAATTAACATTTAACCCTTGCAAATAAGCATGTGGGACAAATGCTTTTCCTGGAATTCACTGACCACGAAGTGAATATTGCAGTTAGGAAGACCTGTTTTCATCCTGACATCTTCCAGATAATTCTTATAACTTCTTCAGATTACTTGAAATTTCTTTTCAGCAAACTTAGTCTGCTTGAAATATTTCTTGTATTACTCGTATAAATAGTGTATATACTTCTTCAGTAATGCGTATATTTTTGAAACCATTGCAAGTATATAAGAAAATAATTGTTAATAATAATTATACCTATTGTTGTCAGTAAAATTGATCATGTGATTAAATGTATCACATTCACATGTTGGAATTTTAAAAGGAATTGAATACATAATAGTAAGCAATGTATTCTAGTGATATTTTTTTTAAATATAAATAAATAATGAACTTTCAACAGTTTGAGCTATAGCATTATAAGTTTTAAACAAATTCTCTGTCTAATATGTTGATTATTTATATATATATTTTATGCAGTACTTGAATTTTGCTTTATGAAATTATAAAAATTGAATTTGAATACTGTACAGATTTGAGAACTTGAAAATCAAAATACTTATACTTTGTATTAGTAAATTTGAATTTCATTTTAAGACAAAGAAAGTTCTCTCTTCCTTTCTGATTTGAAAAAAAAAAATGTTTGCTTTGAAAATATATTTAGTTACCCTACAATTAAAATTTTCTGAAAACTATTAGTACATTTTTGTCGTATGAAATTTTCTATTCACACATTTTTGTTGCTTCTTAGAGTAATTATTTTTCTATATTATATATGTTTTCTGTCGAAACACTTACTGAAAAAATCTTTTATTATATTTTGCCTAATAAATTCAGACTGTGTTTGTATTTCTGAAAGCAGAATCTTCTTGTAAATCAAATGAATCAGTTCAAAATATGTTTTATTACTTTTTTATTAGGATCATAGCACATTATTCTCTCTCTAGTTATATGTCTAAAAAAATTCCCTGTTTCTCAAAGGCTATGAAAATTAGGAAAAAGACTTTAAACAAAGTATAAAACTAAAAATTATCTGTTTTTGTAACATTAAATTGTGTATATTATTAAGTATTAGAAATGTTATCATATTGTATTCTATTTTTGGAATCAAGATTGTTATTTTATATCTGAATGCAACTTAATGAATAACTTAATGCTGTATTATAAATGATTGGTATTTTAATTTTAGAAACTTATAAATTCCAATATTTTTCAATTTCATGTATGGGGAGACTGGGGTAAAACAGGATACTTTGATTTTGGCGTTATTAATTCTTCTTTCTAGTGGATAAATACTGAATTATTCCCCACTAGGGAAAAAAAAGAATGGTCATGGTTTCCATTTTGTTGTTGTTAAATTCACTTCGTCTGTGAAGGTTTGTGTGTTTTATGACGTCACCTCTCCAATGTTCGTATGATTTTAAACTATCCTTACTTAAAAATCATTACTCTTTTATAAACCATTTTTAGTCCAGCTTATTATACGTCTATTAAGGATTTATACCCTATCGAAGAATAAGGATTTACTCCAATAATTGTGCTGTTCTATTTCGTTTCTTAATATGTCTGCACTTGGTGTAAAACCGGATACTTCTTGTGGGGTAAAACGGGATACTAGGGGAAGCTATGAATACCCGACCGAAGAGGATTTTCTTAGGTTTTGAGATAGTTGGTAGTTTGTGAGGACCATTCCTATTTGACCTTTGCGTCAAATGATTTTATGGAAAGCATTTCCAACAGTTAGAAGAAATGAAAGAGAAAATTTTTTTAAAAATGCTATCAAAGAGAAAAATTTTTTGTGGTGACTCAAAAAACAGAAAAAGAAAACAATCAAAAAGAGTAGAGTATGAAGAACTAATACTGCAAAGCTGTCTCATAAAAATAACATAAATGAGTCCACTAAATCTGCAGAGGATAAAGACAACTATGTTATGTTAATTATTACTATTCTTAAACTAATTGTCATTATTTTTAAATTGTCAACTACGGTAACTATTGTTAAATTTTAAAACATTGTTGTCATTCTTAAATTGTTAACTATTGTAACTATTGATAAATCTTTAAAAAGCTGTCTTTATTCTTAAATTGTCAACTATTGTAATTATTGTTAATTTTTTTAAAAATCGTCTTTTTTCTTAAATTGTCAACTATTATAACTATTGTTAAATCTTAGAAAAAATTTTTATTCTTAAATTGTCACATAAAATAAAAAATATGCTACTTTTCCACTGAAAATCTAGTTTTCCCTAATTTCCCACAGAGTTAAAATGTGTATCCCGTTTTACCCCACTAGTGATATTTTGACTTTTTCTACAAATAAATAATTAGTAAAAAAGTAATGAAACTTTGAATTTTCCTGAAAGTTATATTTAACTCTGATGAATAAAGAATATTTTAGTAAAATCTGACAAGCTTTATGTCAAATAGTTTAGTTCCATCAGGCCTTCAAACCTTAGGTATCGCGTTTTACCTCACTTTCCCCTATGTAAATGTTTCTTCAAACAATTGAAAACTGTTAATTTCTTGATTGGGCTTAATGATCAACAATTTTTTAAGCAGCATTGTTTAATATTGCTTTATATTCTATAAAACTTTTTTTATTGTTGATAAATTACTAATCAGAATATTTGTTAAGGAGATTTATTGGATGAAAACAAATATCATTTCTTTATTTAAGGACTGTCATCTCCTTCTTTCCTTCTCTTGAAAAGAGTTTTTACATTTAAATGAAGTTGTTTCATTTGGAGATATTTAGGAAAATTCTTAAATGTGTCACCCCAAGACTTTTTTTCCCCTTGTGTAGTAAATCAACAGTCTTGATACTTTGCCAGCAAAACATTTTTTTTAAGCAAAGGAGTCAATTGAATTGTGTATGATTTTGTTTTGAATTAGTTACTGTCGTGTATTTAATGAATGTTAACTTATTGTTGTGGTTACTAACAAAATCCTGAAATATATTTATGTATAAGCCTCTGAATTATGCTTTATTATCAAGATCTTACATAACTTCTTCAGTTATTAATTGAAGAATCTAAAACCATGGTGCTTTTGTCATTATATTTTTCATGGTGTATATAATGGTTCCAATCATGCATTTTTTTTTTTTTCCCCTCCCTTGATTCTGATTTGCACATATGAAAAACCTTAAAACAGTTAAACCAACAATCTCTATCCACCTTGAATAATGCTAAGCATATCTCTATAATGAATATTTGCATTATATCCTGCCATTCATCAAAACTCTTATATCTCATCTTCGGGAATGGTGTTGTCTATCGTCTACAATAATGAGTCTAAATAATTTATGCATATATCCCTAGTGGAGTAACAAAAGTGGTGTTGGGGTATAATATTTTGTTCACCCCAGTTTTTCATCAGTGGCTTGGTGGTAAATGGCACCAGAGGCATGCTATTTTTTCACACCCTCAACATATTTGACTATAGAATGGGGCATAACCACACTAATGTGTTGTCACCATGGCGCTCCCTAAGACTGGCACCCCTTGCTATGCCTTGAATATCTTGATATAATTGGTAGCAAAATGCTGTGAGAGTTCAGAGTTTTAATATTTCATCATGATGAATATCATTCAAATTGTTAGATTTTTAAAACTATTTTTGTGATTTAAAATAAGAATAATTGTGCTTAGTTGTAAAAAGCCTTACTACAATTACAAGCTTTTAACTATCTCACACCGAGCGAAGCAGTCCCAAGTGGTCTAAAAAATTTCCCCTTAACAGCGACTAAGGCCGGTTTGAGGTGGTTGGCTTCTTTTGAGGGGAGGTGAGCTTCTGAGATCGCTTAAGAGATAAGTGCAGTAGGGGGTCCCAATTATCCTTTCCAACCACAGCCTATTTCTGTGCACCTTACTGGAAGATGGGGGGTGGGGTAAATGACCACCCAGGTTGAGTGAGTCCAATTCATGTTGCTTCCTGCCAAAAACTCCCGGTTTTAAAGAGGCCAAAAGAAAAAAAGTCGCCTCGGGATTAAAGAGTTTAACTAGCATCAATAATATAGTAATTTTCAATTTCTAAGAGGTACAAGGGCTTCATGGCTGAAAAATTGCTGATTTTAGAGTAACTCTGCTGAAGATCCACCATCTCTGCTGTAATTTCTCATTTGAATTTGCTTTTGTGAAATGTTTATTCATTCATGGAACTCGTCTTTTGTTAAAATCCCTGCTTTGTATCATAAGTTAACTCTCTAAGAAGTGATTGTATAAATTTGCTGTAGTAATGCATTTCAGGTTTCATATTTATTCACTTATATATAGTTTCTCAGAATGTTGAAAATAGTTATCTTTTCCCATAATTTTAGTATTTTTCATAGCACAATTTAAATATCTTGACCAAAACCCTTCACATAGTACTCTAGTAATTTGTTAGCATTTCCTATTACCTTACAGTGAAACGTCACCATTAACTTTATAGTGTGTAATTTATAGTGTGTATTTGGGAATAGAGGATGTAATTCATGAACTATTTTAATAAAAAATGTTTGAATTGGATTATTTCTCCTCTTTTAAGACACTCAATACTCTATTTACACGATATTTGAATTTCACTATCGGGCAAAGATTTGGAACGTCATTATGTGAAAATGATGAGATGAACAGGCAATACATCAAAGAAAAGTTCATTTGGCAGAAATACATCATCTTTTGTTCTAGATGCAGTACCACTTTTTATTGCCCCTTCTCCTACAAGGTCTTAATGCAAAAGGCCACCTCTTAATTTTCTCAAAGCCGTAGCGGCTTATCAACTTGCTATAATTGTTTTTATTACAACAGTTAACAGTATGTGATGTAAAACTGGTGAGTCAAAGATGTGGAGACAGAATATTAGTATATTTATTTCACTTTATTATACCAAATATGACCTCTTCGTTAACCCATTTCAAGCCTTGCACCATTTGGGTTGGCATAGGTTAGAAATAGATATTAAATATGATTGGGACGAAAATGAATTCTATGCCCTGGACATTACTTAACTTGCCTAACCTCTAGTAACAGAATTATTTTTGCTTAACCTTAAATCAATGAATTTTAATAGCACATTTCCAGGGTCGTTGTGGTTCTCAGCTTTGGGACCGGAGGGTTCCACACCAGATTCCTCTTAAGATCTACCATGTATGTGAGCATGGTGCATGTTAAATTTGACTTATACTGTCAAACCTCTTCTTCATTCTCTGCGCTGAGGTTTGGAGAGAGGGTGTCGTCATCTCATCTGGCAATGCTTCAAAATTATGAGGTTCATCCCAAAATAGCCTCATGTCGCTTAAAAACAGGACGCTAATATAACTAAACTAAACCGATTTTCAGACTTTGGTATAGATACTAGGTGATTAAAATACGAATACTAAACTTTTGAACCACCGTGAATCTGAAAGCGAACAAGCGGTGGCGGACTTAGTCAATTTTTCAATAGCATTTCCATTCCAGTATTCAAAAATATCATTTGTCACCCATCGAAATAGCCAGCATTCGTGCTGTAAAGATTTCTTGCACAGATTGTGACCAATATCTCGCAAAGTGCAAGTTTTTTTTGGGGTTTATTACTACTGAAAAGGATCCAGATCATTCACTTGGTCGATTGATCTCTTTTTCATATCTTCTAAATAATGTATCTCGGAATTCGCTTTGAAACATTATGGAGACCAAAATTCATTTTGAGATTAATACATATAATGTATCTTTACTATTTTTTGCTATGAATAAATTATTTAGATGAAGATTTGAATAACTATGTAATTAAAATTAAATGAATTAAAATGTATCTTGACATTCAAAAAGCGTTAGATCGAGTTTTGGTAAAATGTGTGATGTTTATAATGTTGATCCCTGATGGTCTCGCAAAACTCGTGTATCATATCATACAAGGAAGGCATTCTATCCTGCCCAGATAGCATGTAGCAGCAAGTGTGATTTTTCTTGATCTTACCCAGATAGCAATTTTAGTTTGCGGCAATCTTGCTCTGCAAATATGCAAGTTTGGCACGGCAAGAGTTCAAGCTTGAAATAGGTTATTGCAAACGAGTTAGTCACCACGCGTCGAACTTGCAGCAAGCATGTTGCGTCAAACACATTGCAATCTATAGCAAAAAGTACGCAGACGAACCCCCGACAAAACCAGTTCCTAAACCTGTTGTCTTCACCACTCAGCCAGAGGGGTTTCGATTGCGGAAGACAGATTGCGCTACAGAAAGATTGCAGCTGTACGTTTTATTTTAAACTGTCTTCTTGATTTCATTAATTTTTTAAATTTTGAGTTGAGAGTATCATTTGAAGTCAAAGGGAGAGCGATTTTCGCTAATAACTACATTTTGCTAATGGAATAAATTAAGGTTCAAAAGAAATTACTTTTAAAAATATGGGACACAAAGTAATTTATTATTTTTCAACAAACATTGACTTTTTTTGGTTTAATTTTGTTTATGAACGTTAAAATTTCCCCAGATAGAATTTTAGTTTGCAGGAATCTTGCTCAGCAAGCTTACAACAAATATGACACGGCAAGATTGAAACAAGTTTACGCAAACGAGTTAGTCACCACGCGTCAAGCTTGCGGCATCAAGCTCATTGCAAACTATAGCAGAAGCAGAGTACGAAGGTAGCCTCGGATTCGAGCCCCCGACACCTCGGTCTTCCTTAAGCTGTCGTCCTAACCCTTCAGCCAGCTAGACTCGGTGAGGCGAAAAGAGATTGAGTTAATAGATCGCGCATACGATTTATTTTAAACTGTTTTCTTGATCTCATTAATTTTCTAAATTTTGTGTTGAGAATATGATTTGAAGTCAAAGATAGAGCGATTTTCGCTGATAATTAGGTTTTGCTAGTAGAATAAACTATGAAATTAGGGTTCAAAAGTAATTACTTTGAAAATGGGACAAAATGCAAGTTATTATTTTTCAACAAACATTGACTGTTTTTTAGGTTTAATTTTGTTTATAAACGTTAAAATTTCACCATTAAGAAAAAGGGTATATATAGTTTGCCTTAAAGTGCGAGTTCTATATTTAGTAAAAAGATGGAAAATGTTTCAATTTTTTTTTTATAAAAAAGTTAGTTTTTTTAACAAATTATCATTGATTTATTGAATTAATAAAAAGAAGGGCGGTCTAGGAGATGCTAATAAAAATCAGATGTTTTTTTTTTAAAACAGAGACAAAGATTATCTGTAAGTGCGCTATCATCTTTGCTGGAAACTTGTTTTGCAAGTGGCTTGACTTAAATTGTATCTCCGAGAGATACGAGGTTTAGGGATTTTTAGCAACAAAGGCTGTTATCCCCTAGTTTAAAAAAATATTCACTCCAAAATTCGTTTCAATCTGTTTAAAAATCAAGTGGAGGCCGCGGTGGCCTAGTGGTAGGGTCTCGACCTCGGGACCGGAGGGTCGCAGGTTCGAGACCCGATTCCACTGAAGATCCGCCGTGTATGGGGCCTGTTGCACGCTAAATCATACGTAGTGGCCAAACGTCCTCCCGTTGGTGTGGCGCGGAAGTTTGGAGAGGGGGGTGCCAGCTCAGGTGTCGTCCTCGTCATCTGACCGCGGTTCAAAATTACGAGGTCCGTCCCTAAATAGCCCTCGTGTTGCTTCAAAACGGGACGTTAATATAACCTAACCTAACCTAAAAATCAAGTAAAATTGCCATCAAGAGATGGACTAGAAAAATTGCCGATCCAATTCGGTCAAGAGAAAAAAAAAAATGGCACCCTCCTAGAAAGGCCTCCATATTCTTTTTCCGTTTTGAAAGTGGGTTGGTCGATTATGCTTTGTTACTTTGCAGGATGTTCGCTGCAAAGTTGCCACATCAAGTTTGTAATGACAAGCTAATATCAAGAAAAATCAAACTTGCTGCAAGTGTACATGCTATCTGGGTCAACATTAAGAAAAAGGGCGATAGTTAGTTTTCTTTAAAGTGCGAGTTCTGTATTTAGTAAAAAGATGGAGAATTTTTCAAAAGTAATTTTTTTATAAAAAGACCTAGTTAGTTTTTTTTTCAAATTATCATTGATTTATTGAATTAATAAAAGGACTCTCTAGGAGATGCTATTAAAAAATGGATATTTTTTCAAAAAGAGACAAAGATAAAAAAAAAAAAAAACCTCAGATATATACAACTGTATCCAGGTCATGGTGTGTAAGTGTGCTGTATCAACTTTCTAGCAAGTTAAGTTCATAAAAAGCTTTCCTACGTAAACCTTGCGGCAATAGTTTCCGAAACGGTTTGCGCGGAAATGCTTTCGCTGACAGCCTATGGAAAATGAAATGTCAACCTTTCCGCAACCTTCTTTGCTATCTGGGAGTGCCTGACTATTTCCCAGATAGCACGTAAGTTCGCAGCAAGTTTGATTTTGACATGATATTCCCTTGTCATGGCAAAATTTGACGCGTCAAACTTGAAACGAACTTATAGCAAGTTCGCTGTGACAACTAGCGCCACCCTCGCTTGCAACGCATTTGCTACAAGTTCGATGTGACAAATAGCGCCACCTCCCTTGCAGATCAAACTTACTGCAAGTTTGCAAAACAAGCTTGATGCAAAGACAGCACAAAAAGATAATTATCTTTGTCTCTGTTTTAAAAAAATATCCGATTTTTAATAGCATCTCTTAGACCGTCCTTCTTTTTATTAATTCAATACATCAATGATAATTTGTAAAAAAAAACTAACTTTTTTATAAAAAAAAATTTTGAAACATTTTCCATCTTTTTACTAAATATATCACCCGCACTTTAAAGAAAACTATATCGCCTTTTTCTGAATGTTGAAATTTTAACGTTTATAAACAAAATTCAATGTTTGTTGAAAAATAAACTTATACATTTTGTCCCATTTTAAAGCAATTACTTTTGAATTCTAATTTTATAATTTATTCTACTAGCAGAACATAGTTATTAGCGAAAATCGGTCTATCTTTGACTTCAAATCATATTCTCAACTCAAAAAATTAATGAAATCAAGAAAAAAGTTTAAAATAAATCGTATACGAATCGAATCGAACGATGTATTAGTGAAATCTGTCTTCTCCTCTCGTAGCCGAGCTGGTCGAGTGGTATCGACGTCTGTTTACTAAGCGGTAGGTCGCGAGTTCTATCCCGGGTTGTGTTCGTGCTCTGTTTTTGCTATAATTTGCAATGAGTTTGCACGACAAGCTTGTGGCAAGCTTGCTGCAAGTTCGTTCCATGATGACTTCGAAGCTTTCGTTAACTTGCTTCAAGCTTGCACTCTTGTCATGACAAATTTGTGGCAAGCTTGCTGCAAACTAATATTGCTATCTGGGTTGTTGCGGCGGCCGGTCTTTTAGTTGTTTACCCGGATGGTTAGGCAGGGCGGGGTGATGTTCCTTTGGTCTTACACACCACGACCTGGATACAGTTGTATATAACTGGTTTTTTAAAAAATATTTGTCTCTGTTTAAAAAAAAGTTATCTGATTTTAAATAGCATCTCCTAGACCGTCCGAAATAGCAATTTTAGTCTGCAGCAATCTTGCTCTGCAAATCTGCACAAGTTTGACACGGCAAGAGTGAACCCTAATTTCATAATTTATTCTACTAGCAAAACGTAGTTAGTAGCGAAAATCGTTCTCTCTTGACTTCAAATCATATTAACAACTCAAAATTTAAAAGATTAATGAAATTAAGAAAACAGACTAAAATAAATCGTAGATGCACGATCTATTAGCGCAATCCATCTTCTCCTCTCAGAGTCTAGCTGGTTGAGTGGTTAGGACGCCAGGTTTAGGAAGCGAGACGTCGGGGG
The DNA here is from genome assembly GCA_013235015.1 of Araneus ventricosus. Lineage (NCBI taxonomy): Eukaryota > Metazoa > Arthropoda > Arachnida > Araneae > Araneidae > Araneus > Araneus ventricosus. Next base: position 270,600 of record BGPR01000035.1, on the reverse strand, counting down.
TTTGAATCCCAGGTTGCCTGAGTACTTTGCTTTTGCTATAGTTTGCAATGAGTTTAACGCAACAAGCTGGCTGCAAATTCGACGCGGGGTGACTAACTCGTTTGCAATAACTTGTTTCGAGCTTGCACTCTTACCGTGACAAAGTTGCTGCAAGCTTGCAGAGCAAGATTACTGCAAACTAAAATTGCTCTCTGGGAGAAAATAGTTTTTGAAAGTTAGGAGAATAAAAGAAATAAGTCTGTAAGATGGCATTACTGACATTCACTCTGTGTTGTTTTTGAAAAAATCAAAGCTGTCATTACAACGACGTTGTCTTGCCTTGCAGAATGGTGGTAGTAAGTGCGTTGTTCATCATCTGTGTAGAAATCCGCCAGGAAAAATTCCAATTTGAGAGGCTTTTCTGATTCTGAAACGAGTAGTTTCTTTTTTCTAGACAAAAGCTGTTTAGTCTATCCAGTAATTCACTATTCTAAAAAGAAATAAATAACCTAGAGTACTGATGCTACCCTTTTTTGTGACGTAAAACTTACGTAATCATCTGTGCTACATTTCTTGATAACTGCTATGGCTGCTTTTTTCCCCAGCCTTCAATGTTTAGTCTGATTCTAAAACAGCATTGGCATCACTCTGTTCTCTCGCCATCTTTCCTGTCTTTTCTAATTGTTTTATAATTCGTAAATAAAACTTACAGTTTTATGAATATTTTACAAAATTTGTACTTCTGGGTAAAGTAGCTTATATATAATGGATGCAAAGAAAAATTTAAATCGGTATGTTTCTTGTTTTAATCTTGTATATCAGTGTTGTGTTAAATATTCTTAGTGTCACTTTAGCTCTGAAAAAGCAGATTCATGTTGGACCTATTTATTTACAATAATAATTGTAGTTACACTTTAAGAATTTGGTATATTTTAATGGTGAAGTAGCGTAGTTTCATTACTTTTTATTTTACCCACAGTGGTTCCTGATAAACCGCGTATTTGTACGTTTGTTTGTTTTGATTTTGTCGCCGTGTTTACCACTTAGTTAAATGTTTCGCGTATAAAAAGTAATTGGTATTGAACGTATTGAGTATCTTATATGCAGTAGTGTTTTTGGTTTCTTTTTACTTAAATTTATAAGATATCACATTTATAAATTGATATCCTAAAAGTTAACATTGGCATTGGTCTATTCGGAAAAAATTGTTTGCATGGTCTAGCCCGTGAAGGACCTACCTAAATGGTTGGGATGAAAATTGGAATGGTGTGGGGTGCTGCCACGCCATTTGCGCGGCATGGAGTGGTCGTGAATGTCCAGCTTAATGCTAGATTCTTGTGCCTGAAATGTTTACTTACTGTAAGGAGATTATTTCATTCATCATGGATCTTTATTTCAAGCTAGTTTGTTGAAGATGAAAATATTAGGAAAAGGAAGACTTTATTTAAGTCTTTATTTTATAATAAATATCTCAATCTCGGGAAGAGAGGATAGTAAATTTTTAAATATTTAATTTATTTTTACGCACACAGATTATTTACCGAGATTGAGTTTCAGTACTATCCGCTTTTACTGAGTATTATATAATATTGGTTACCTTAAAGTTATTTTATTTCAGTTATTTGTTTTTAGAGAAGTTATCAAATCAATTTGTTTAAGGTTTCTTTCATTAAGTGACTAAGGATGCATTTCTATGTATGTCTCTTGCTTCTGAAATATTTTCATTTTGTAACTTCTGCCTCTATAGATCTTTCTCCTCTTTCTATATTCCATTAACTCTCAATTTTTTTTGAACTGTGAAAATGAAAAAAATTTCATTTAGTTTGATGGTCTCTTTGTTTATTTTGTAATATGACAGATTGCTTAATACACATACATGATATACACTTTCTGATCAAAAGTATCCAGACACTTTTGGATTTTCACATTTTTTAGAATCCCTCCTGAGAGGCTAAACTGACTGTCCTTGAACTTCGACCATGTAAAGAATAGTATCTAATCACATTTTACAGGGAAGTTTCGGTATAGTAATCTTCGAACTGCAATTTACATTATGAATTTTATTCATAAGTATGCCTGGTTATTCAGGATGTTCAATCTTTATTAAATTCTATAAAATTATTCGAAAATTTAAGTTTAAAAAATATCAATTTGTGGAAAACCCCTCATCGTTTTGCTTCTCTTGGAGGGGAGCAAAAAGTATGTTAACTGTAATGCTGATATCTTTCTAAATCTTAATGATATTTGATTCGATTTTTTACATAAGTTGCCCTGCATATCTGGCTTTGGAGTTATGGAAGAAAAATTGCGCTATGTCTTGCGCATGTGCATTAAAATATTATTTACTACAATTACTCATATTTTCTCTAATATTATAATTTTTTTTCCAAATTTTTACACAATGCTTTTCTAACATATTGTCCTTTTTTTGGAAGTTTCGTATAATATAACAGAAAACTCTGCATGTTATGAGCAAAAAACAAGCGGGAAAAGTTTGGATTTTTTAAAGAAAACCTTTATATCTTCCTTAATATTCGTGCTGTGTTGAGGAAAATTCATGTAAATATTATGCACATCAAACATAACCATTGCTGAAAGTTTCATATCGTTATAAGCTTTTTGAAGCGAGGTGGAGCAAAATAATTTTCCTCTTCATCAATTTGTAGACGGTCCCCTAATTGCCCTCAGGACCGAATCTTCACTGTAAAATGTTAGTCAATTCTTTACATGGTCGAAGTTCAAGGGCAGTCAGTTCAACCTTTCAGGGAAAATTCTAAAAAATGTGAAAATCTGCAAGTGTCCAGATGCTTTTGATCAGATAGCGTATGTATATTAAATGAATCTTCTCTGCAAGAATATCTCTATACAGAGAGAGTCTGTAGAGTATTTTTGTCTGCCAATTATGTTTCAAGTTTTCTTTTGTTAAACCATCGGGTGCTTCCTGTGACTTTTATTCTGGAGAATCACTTTTCATTCAAATAAGATTGCTACATTTTTCTTATGTTTGACTTTGATTTTACCTTAATTTTGTCTAGCACTTTGATATATAATTTATCAATGCACATGTTTTGTTCTTGTCAGAAAAACTAATTGATTATTGCTTGTGACATGTTAGCCCTTGAAAATCGGAAAATAGGGCTGGCAATATCCAAAGTTGGAATTTAGAGAATTTTTTAAAGGTTATCTGAATGTTTTAAGGATTTTCCTAAGATCTTAATTGTTATATATTGTAACTAAACTCATTCGTAGCTGATGGTACCATAATAAAAATTCGAATTAAGAAAAACTGGGTTTTAAACTTAGTACAGCAAGAGAAAACAACAATTTTTAGACTAAAAAATGGAGTAAAGATTTATTTTTAATGCTTAAGTTTTTTAAAATAATTCTTAAATAAATAGAAAATAATTTAATTAATAAAGTGATAATTATTGGGGATATGACGGATATTTGATACATTTGTCGAGTATTCAGTCTGGCCAAATGCTAAACAGATATTCGTCCGAATAAATTCATGATAATAATTTTTTTAAAATGTGCTGTTAAATATATTTAACAAACAATATTGTACAGAATTATATTTCAGTACAATTATTATAAAAAAATTGTCCTCTAATCAATTCTAAGTAAAGTGTATTTAATAATGTTACATATTTGTATTTATTATTTTGAAGCCTGAAATTATGATGCAAGAACAATAAATTTTCAGCTTTTCAGGAAGAAGATTGTCCCATTTGATCTCATATACTTTACCAGATTCAGAAAATAAATATTTATTGTAGACTTTGCTTACAGGAGCTGAAAGATATTTTCTTGCTTAATTTGCAAATCTTGAACATTTTTCCAAATTCCCCCCCCCCCACACCACAAATTAAGTAGATGCTACATCTTAACTATTAGAAATTCTTTATTAAAATAGAAATTAACTTCAAATAATTTTAATTTATGCACTGAATTTTCTTCTGTGTTTGTTATTGTCATGTTCTGGAGTGATGACTCTGTTATTTCTGAGAAACAGATCTTAAAATGAAGAGGGTTTCTCATTTCTTGTTATTGGAATTAAGGTATTTGAAATATTACAGAATTGTATCTGGATATTGAGTTTTTTTTAAATATATAAATAATAAAAAAATAATTTTTATTAATCTTTAATTTTTTCATTTAAAATTTAAATAATTAACTTATGACTAAACGTTAAATGTTTTTAAAAAGGTATTCAGCCCAACCACTATTTATTACTTGCCTGTACTTTTGTGAATTATGTATGTGTATCTAATTCATTATATTCTGTGCTTAAATAACAGACTAAATTCTTTTAATTGCATATGACTGTATTCTTTTGAATAACATCTGAAAGTACTTATTTGTTTATCCTTGCCCAAAGTGTTCTGTATCTCAAAGAATATTGTCTTTTTTTTGTAAATGATATTGTTTATATTCATGAAAAATGTTCTAATTTTATTTTGAATATATTTTATGGATTACAGAAGAACAAAAAGATCTTCTAAAGGGGCTGAAGAAAATTACTGGGATTGCAGTGTTTGCACTTACAGAAATACTGCTGAAGCTTTCAAGTGCTTAATGTGTGATGTTCGAAAAGGAACTTCGACAAGGTATATTGTGCGCAATTTGATTCTTGTTTTTCTCTTTCCAAAAATCTTAAATTGTACAGGGATAAATCTTTTGGAAAAAAACATTTTTTGGTGCAGCTTCACGAGAATACTGCTTCCTTCACCTCATATTAAGATCAGAAATGAAATAGAACTTTGCCTTTTTTTACTTGATGTTACAACATTTCCGTGATTAAATGTTGCATATTCTAATTTAAAACTAATTTTTCTTTTCAACTGAGCCATCTTCCTTGAACAGTTATGGTATCAAATAAATAATAGTTAGGAATATTACTGTCAGTGTTCCTATTACTGATCTGTGATTAACTTTTAATATTTGTTTGTGGTTTATTTTTGGAGAGGATTACTAATAATTTGTAATTGCTACCTGTGGAAGTGAATTTTTTAATGAATAACTTTAAGATTATTTTCGCTAAAAAAAAGTATTGTGGCATAGTTGTAGAGACTCGGTTTTGAAATTGGAGAATAATGTCTTTAAGACAAAATTCCATTGAAAATCTTCCATTTGCATAGACCTAATGAATCTGAAATATGTCATCAGTTGAACATCCTCCCATTGTTCATGTGACATGGAAATTTAAAGTATTGACTCATATGCCATCTGTTCATATATTCACTGTTCAAAATTACAAGAACGTCCATAGATGGACTTGATGTAGCTTCAAAATGAGCCATTAATCTAACTAGTTAATAAAATAAAAAAAAGTTGTTATAAAAATAGAACTTAATTGCAGGTTTTTTGTTTTTGTAATTGATATTTTACTACAACTGCTTCCTACGTGGTATTAAAAAACAGTTCTCGAGGAATAAATTTTGGATCAACCATGCAAAAAAAAAAAAAAATCTGAATTATTTATTAGAAACTTTGGAAATATTGTTAGGAATTTTTAAATATCCTTAATTAAGTTGTGATGTTTTGGAAATATTGAAATCATTTACATGAAAAAACAATTGCAAAATATTTATGTATGCAGATTGTATTGTTTTTAATTCATTTAACTGGAATTTATCTAGCAAAATAGCTCTAAATATGGTTTTGGGTTAAATAAAGTTCTTAGTTGTAGGAATTCTTGCTGTAGCAAAGAACTTCTCTTAATTTTTGAAAATGATAAACCTCATTTTATTGTCAGGATTTTTTTACTTAGAAATCGAGTTTTTAATATATTTTGTATTTTACATTTTAGAAAACCTCGCATAAATCCTCTACTTGTTGCCCAAGTAACTCAACAATATACACAGTCTCAACCGAAACAAAAAAGTTCTAGCTCTAAACCTGACAAAGATAAAAAATCTTCTAGTGACAAGGCTGCCAAGAAAATCAGGTAACCTTTTGATTATTTTATTTATGCTACTTTATTTTATCTAGAACATCTATGGATCCTAGTATTGATAATAATTAATATGCTGCGAAGTTTAATTTGTATATAGGGAAAGCTTGCTTCCCTTTAGCAAGATCATTATATACTAGTGTTTTTTATGCAGTTTAATTTTTTAAAGTATAGAGCAGTTAGAAAAAAAATGTGTGAAGTTATGGGAGAGATTTATAAAGACACAATTTTCTCATCTGTATCGATAGTTATAAAAGACGGGGAAAAGAAAACTATTGTGGAATGTTAAAAAATGTATATTAATATTTGCAACTTTTAGTAACTTTGAAAAGAGAACAGTTTTTGGTGCCCATTTAATAATAGTTTCCTCCTAGTGAAATACTTTATACAAGTATAAGATTATGATTTTTTTTTATAAGTTCATACAATTCACCACAAAGATTGCCATAAATAGGAAAGGAACCCCTGACGTGGGTTCTGGTGGCCATTACATGAATGATTGAAGGTCATTGCTACAAATCCCCTTTGGAATAACTTTTTCCTGTAGGTTAGGAAAGTAACATGTTCTGTTTTTTTAAAATAAATTTTAGGTAGATACCTTACAGGAATTCTACCTATTGCAATGGGTCTTATGACACGTCTTTGGTGGAAAAAAACTCGATCTAGTTCGTAGATGGGCTATCCACCTCAAAGGGGGTGAATATTTAAATTATGTAAAATACTGCCTTTACATAACAAATAACTTTTGCATTGAAAATTTTTTGATAGCTACAATTGCTTAGAAGTTATGAGCTAAATGATTTTTCACCACATTCCCAAAAATTAAACTGCATTTTAATCCATGCATGTGACATCTTGTTGGAAAGCTCTCACCATTGCATTCTCATCCTTACACTTTCATTTTTACAGCTCTAATACTATTGAAAATAGAGGAGAAAATGTTTTTCTTGGTATGCTTTACAGGTCATGGGAATTCATTGTCACAGAACATTAGAATTATTAGTATTAGAAATTTATAATCATTTAAATTTGCAAACAGAAAGTATAGAATATTTTTATTATTGAGAATTTGATGTGATATCATTTAGTATAGCAGTATATGGAGGGTTCAGAGTTATTTTGAACAGAGTCCATGTTTTGCCCATTTTGCACTAACACTGCCATGTTTTGTTTTATTAGAAATGTTTTTTTCTGTGTAACAGTTATTCAAATCATAGTTCAATTTTTATCTAGCAGGCAGCAACAATAACAATAAGAACTCCACTATTATTTTAAAAGCAGCTAATCAACTTGGAGATCCGTGTTCTCAGAAATGAATCTCATGGACTTGATTCACTTTAACTCCAAACCCACCATATATATCACAATTTTTTAATTTTAAAATCTTATTGAACTTCGAAATTTTTTCAGACATTCTATAGAATGTCTGAATTTAATACTTTGTAACATATACTGAAGAGCCAAACATCATGACCACCTACTCAATAATGCGTTGCGCTTCATTTGGCCTTCAAAACAGCTGCAACTCGCCTGGGCATAGATGCTACAAGTTTTTGGTACATGACTAGAGGCAGGTTGTACCAAATGTCTAAGCAGCGGTCACACAAAGCCAAGATATTCGGACATGGTGGTGTTTGAGCTCTGAGCTGCCGCTCCATGACATCCCAAATGTGCTCTATCGGATTAAGATCCGGCGAGTTAGGTGGCCAGGACTTTAAGTGGAATTCATCAGTATGCTCCTCAAACCACTCCAACACAATCCGAGCCTTGTGAGCAACTGTTCGCCTGGCAGATGGCATACCCTGACACGACCATCAACATGATGAATGAGAAATCGGGATTCATCTGACCAGGCAACTCTCTTCCACTCATCCATGGTCCAGTCTCGATGTTCCTGGCCCACTTTAGGCGTAGTTGATGGTGACGCTTGGTCAACAGAGGCACATGAGTGGGACGTCTGCTGCACAGTCCCATATCCAACAGTGTCCGCTGAACTGTGTGTTCCGAAACACTTGCGCTTGGACCTGCATTGTATTAGGCTGTCAGCTGAGCCACTGTCTGTCGCCGATTTTGCTTTACCAAGCGGGACAGTCTCTGACATCCTTTTTCTTTGATGACGCGTGTATGACCAACACCTTAGCATCTACTGCTGGTGTCACTGTCATTTATCCACTTTGCATGAATACTTACAACGGCAGATTGTGAACAACCTACCAGTCGTGCAGTTTCGATGATACTCGTTCCGAGTCTTCAGACCATTACGATCTGCCCACTATCAAATTCGCTTAGATCAGCATCCTTTCCCATCACTCACAAAAGTGCAAGAATGGTTACTTACCTTCTCCAGCAGCAGTTAAATGCCATTCTAACTTAACCACGTACCCTCCATGTTATCCAGACGAGTTCATTGAAAAATGTGGGGATGGTCATAATGTTTTGGCTCGTCAGTGTATATAGTACATGAAATAGTTCTCATATTTATTTTGTATCCATTTTTCCAGGAATAAAAATGAATTATTCCTGAAATTCATGTATTTTTATATGAACTATCTTCACAAGCTTGTCTAATAAATAGGAATAACATTTTTTTCTTTAATCAATCCAGGCCAAGACTAAAGAATGTAGACCGAAGCAGTGCTCAGCAGAAAGCTGTGACTGTTAATGATGTCACTGTCATTATAACAGAGTTTCAACCTAAAAGGAGAATGTCATCCGACAATGCAGCTAATGGGCCACACAGCAGCAGTGGGAACAGCACAGACAGTAGCCAGTCAGATTCTGCCAGCCACAGTGAAGCCCAAAATGGTGACTTATCAGATCGCAGATGATGCTGCTGTATGTTTTAAGACTGTAGACATGAGAAACGTGTGTGCTAGAACTGCATATGCCACAAGTAACTGTATGGAAACTGAGAACCATTTTTATCATTTTAGTGCACCGTCATCACAAAGAAGGATGTGCCAATAGCATTTTATCCATCGGTAAAAGAAAAATATAAACTGTGATGTTTTTAATCATGACTGATAAGATAGGCTTGACTCAGGCAAGTGTTCAACTCGAGACTCAATTTAAAACTGCCATTTTCCCCTTTTTTATTCATTGAAAAAAAGTTGATTTAGTTTTATTATAATTATTATTCTGCATCTTTTAGCATTTTATACATAGACACATCACACTTGTCATTGTCAATATGCATAAAGCTCCGGTGCTGCTGAAAATTTAATTCTTTGGGTTAATTCAGTCAAATTCTTCATTCTGAAATAGAATTAACTTATGCAAAAATGTATTCTAAAATTTGTTGCTGTAATTGAAAATTCTTCATTTTATTGAGGCTGTTCATGTTCTTCCATTCACCATGCTGATTGTCTATTATAATAATTGTGCCCTCTACTAATTTAGTTCTTTCTGTTTCTTTAGAAACAGGACAGGGGTGATTGTTTTTCTGATTTATCCTTAATTCCTGTTTTTCACTTCTTCAGATCTTGAATTTCCTGATATGTTTCAGAGATTCACTGTCTCTCAGATTTTATTTTATTACCAATGTATCATTAAGATATAAAAATGTAAAACTTTTAGGTTACGTCAAGTTCAATGAAGTAGTCAAACTTCAAATATGAGTAAATTAGTGAAAGTCTAGTTGTTTTTTAAAGTATGCATGTAGTGGATAACATTTTGAAATATTTGAATTTATGTCGGATTTTTACACCATTCTAGTTTTCAGGATTTTCGAAATGGAGTGGCAATCGCCACTGCCCATTTTCTGCAGGTAAAATTCGGAAGAAATTCTGGTACTTTTCTTTTAGCATTTAGCAAACGTAAATGTTGTGGTGGTATGATTCTAATCGAAATGGCAAGGATGTGCAGTGAATGAACTGTGAAATTAAAATAGGAATTTTGTGCAAACTTGCTATATTCAGCACACAAATTCATTAGAATTATTAATTGTTCATTAAAATAATTGATAATTCTATCTGTGTATATTTTGTTGCCCTGCTAGTGGAAAAGTACTGGAATTAATATAAATTGATTTAAACTAATCACAATCAATAACTTTCTACCAGGTTCATTACATTATAAAGAGACAGACTCCTGAATCTGCCTTTTCAAAATACATGAATTTTTATGAAGTGTATTATATAGTGAATGTATGATTTGTAGAAATGCATGCATCCGTGAGATGATGTATAGATTCCTGTATTTTAATATTTGTGTTTCCGTGTGCTGTTTTTCTTCATAAGTAGACATTTAAATGTTTATCTCAATCACTTGTTCCATTGGATTTTAAAAAAAATTATTGAATTACACCAATTGACCTTATAATTTTTGTATAAATTTTCTAAATTTAGGCACTTTACTTGTCATGCCACTAATCTTTTATTTATAGTTCAAAGCAGAAGATGAAAGACCCCAGAGTCTGTGTGCTTCCAAAGACTCTTCATTCGTCGATCAGATTTTTGTCCAATTGATATGTAATTAACATTCTAAGCTCCTAATTATTTTGATCTAATAGCTTTAAGATCTGAAAAATTAGCTTTTAAATTGAATAAACTGGATTTTTTTAAAATCAAATCTCTACAGTAATTAATCTTTTTCTAATTTAATTCTAATTAATTTTAAATTAATCTTGGCAATAATTAAGAATTTTTTATCCCTGAAATATTTTAATGGATGTGAATTATCTCCTTTGGAACTGAACATGAAAAACTGAAAAAGTTGATTTGGCCACTTACAGGGTTAAAAAATTAATTAAATAGTTACAATTTATAAATATGAGTAAATTGGATGATAATTATTCCTAGCCAAAAGAACTCGTTATTCTATTTTTGAGCCCAAAAGACTTCATAATTTTTGTTCACTGATTCTGTATTTAGCTTTATCATCTCTTGTTTTGATGCTATGGAAAAAGACATGTTGATAAAATGCCTTCTTTTTAAGAGAAATTAAGTTTAACTTTTGTGATTTAATTGTAAAAATTTTGAATCTATAAAGCCATCTATTTTAAGGTTATTAGAATTTTGATTTGATAAAATTCAGGAAATAAATTATGAAACTAGATGATTAATGCTTCTCTTTCACTGTGGAATTCATAGCAGTATCAAGATTTATGCTTTTTAAGTAGAAGTCTTTAACATTTCACTTTAGTAAACTTCAAATGAAAAGAAATGGGTCCCATCAAACTAAAACATTAATAGTCGATTTGTTTCTAAAAAGTTTTGGGTAAATTACAGTCTAAGAGAGAAACTCTTTCTGTATGTTAATTAATAACTGAAAACCGGAGAAATAAAGAGTTTTATGTATGTACCTAAAATCAAATTCACCTAGATAAATATTTTCTTTTTAGTTGAGATTTTTTAAAACTTGGAAGTATAGTAGTTTTTTTTTTGTGACAGAAGAATTAAAACATTTTACTGCCCATAATTTTCAATCTTAAAATTTGATGTTACATATGTCTGTTAAATTATGCCGTGTATCATAGTACTCTGGAGCTGATAATATTGGGAAAAGGCGATGAGGTCTGTTTTTTGTTAAAAAGAATGCTATATAGAAAAAGTTCTAATTTTTGAAGTAAAGAAGTTTCATAATTTTGCTTCATTTCAGTAATTAAAAAAATATATGTATACATACATACTTGAAAATGATTTTTAAATCAAAATGTGTTTACTTGATTATAAATATTTGGCAGCATCATTTATATTAAATAACTTACTGTAAAATGTTTCATAATTATGTAGCAGTACTGTAAATCGTAAATTTTTCTGTTTTCGCAGTGTTTTATTCATCATTTTTGTTGGTATCGTAAAAGTAATTTACCTTACAAAAAAATTCGTTCCCTAAAGCACTAAAGGAAACTTTTGCTGTTTGTTAAAGGGGGGAACTCCTTGAGTATGTTTTAGAATGCAGAATATTTCTGAAAAGGAGTAATAATTTTTTTTTTTTTTTTAATGTTATCAAGAATTTTTGTGTCTAAACAGAATACTAAAAAATCAATATATACTTTTTTTAAAGTCTCATGTTTATGCAAGTTGAAACATACTTGCTCTTAAGTGAAATTTATTAAATATATTTTTTTATGTTAATCAACATTCATTTAAACTACTTACTTTATATCTTCAATCCTTCGTTGTGTATTCATTGATTATTTACTGAATTTTTCAGATTACGAATATATTATTTTGTAAAGAATGTTACATATTTTAACACCTTATTAAAAAGATAAGGTAAAATGTAACCTCAGTTTTTGATGTCTTCTTGACATCAACCTACCTTTTTTGATATTTAATCATAAATTGTTATAGTTTATTTGAAAAAAGTTTCTAGTAGCTTTTCTATGAATCATAAATCAGTTCCATTTCTTTGTCAGATTGTTAGCTAAATGTCATCCTTTTAAATGATTATTCTGAAATAAGCAAATGTGTTCTATTTTGCGAGTGTTAAAATAGTTAATGCAAATCCTATGTAATAAGTCATTTGAATTATTACCCATTTTATGAGTAATCAAGACTATTGTCTATTTTACTGTTATATTAATTTATTTATATTGATGCTGTTTTAATTACAAGTCATAAACTAAGTTCTCAATCAGATTATAAATTCCCAGTTTTCATACATGAAATTTTCCTGATGACAATCACGTTTTTTTGCCTCTTTTGTTTAATTGTGTGAAATTGTATATCATCTACCTCTAAATTCCGTGCTGGAATTTTATGCCGAATTTTATTTATTCTTGGATAATTAAAAAAAAATGCTAGCAATATTTATTTCTGAAATTTTATATTGACTGTCTTTATTATTACTTTTACATCTGGTTGCTTACAATATAAACATCTAATGTGCATGCATAAATTTTGCATGCATTACTTTGTGCAAATAGGAATTGTAAAATGTCGATAATTTTTTTTTTTCAAAACAGTGTAGTGATAGTTTTTTATACGAGTTAGAACCCCTTTACCTTCAAGACTTTAATTAACATACAGCAATATAATTACGAGTAATACTGTAAAAATGTGTTAAGTTTTCTGTCATCCACGATCTTCCCCTTATTGAAGAGCTGTGTTTATGAGAGCATGAATTGCAGTCATCTTGCCTGTCAATAATTCCATATGTAATATTGTTGCTCAGAGAATGAAGGCCTTGCATAGAAGCAAAGGTAGTAGTGTTCATAGGGGTGATACGAGGTAAAACAATCATAGGAGTGTGAATGGAATTTTCTATTGATGCCATTTAGCATGTTGTGCATTAGCTTTCTCGATTTATCATCTAATGAGGCTGGTATTCATAAAATTGGTCTATGCTACGAGTTAAAAAAAAAAAATACTATGCTGAGTTTTTTCTTGGTATCATTCTGTCTTGCTTTTGATTTCTGTGCAAATTATTTCACCCCTTCCTTTAAACGTTTGCTTATATTTAGCAGTATTTCAGAACATTATCTTTGTTTCAAATACTGTGAAAAATGCACCTGCCTGTTTTGGCAATAACATATAGCATAGTATTGCATACTTGTGCCTGTTGGCTAAGGTCACAGTTACTTGGGAGAATAGTTACCATGATGGTTATATACATTTGTTTCTGAAATATCTATAGGTCACTTGCATATTTCTGTGACTTCGTACTTGATTAATTATCAGGAATTAATTAACACCACATAAATTATTTCCAATATTTTACGCTAGTGCTCATAAACGACAATAATAAAATTATTTCAAGAAAAATATTAGCTTACATTTTGAGTTAATATTATAGATTCTCAAACACAGGAATTTTAGATGTTCGTTTGGGCCATAAAAATAAGCCATCTGAAAAATTGCCAAGTTTCTCAAAGTTTATACTTATATTAGAGAGAAAGTTTATTTTTAAAGCAACCCTTTCTTCCTTTTCATTTTTGCTTTTAATGGACGAGTTCTGGATTTACAAGTAATTTTTAGTTTTACTCCAGTTTAATATCAAAAGAAATTAAGAGACATATCATGTTTCTTCCTCTTTTATAATGGAGCATGCTTCATGTGGTGTTAAACTATTGGTAAGATACCCCCTCCCCCAGATGGTAACCTTTCATTATGAGTACCTCTGTCACCATTTACTCTTACTACTATATGCAAGTGAGTAGGCCACATTCTCATGATGTTTGCTTTTTCAAGAACACTTGATGTGGAATGGGTACCCAGGAAGTTTTAACATGCCAGAACTATCTACACTATCCAAAACGGACATTTTGTTGCATGGGATTTGGTATCTAACCTTTACCAATAGCACAGATAGAAGTTTGGCTTTCTCGGACAAGTAAGAAATTATATCCCATGTATCATGTTTTCTTCTCCCCCCCCCCCTGCATATTATGCAAATGGCAATACCTAGTATAATTTAGCATTTGCTGTTTATTTTTTTCATATTGATGATATTCAGGCATATTACTGAAACTGGCTCAAAAACAGTTTGATATGTAGTATGGTAATTCACTGAATGCTTTTCATTATTTTTTTTAATGTATGAAATATAGATAAACTGCTGAAATTTTCCATTCATATCATTGGCAGTATGAGTTCTCAGTAACTTTGTTTTTGTTAATTAATTTGTCTGCTCCCTCCCTGGTTATGATTCTAAAATTGCAAGAACTGATTATATAATGATTTCAGACGAGTGCTGGATACAGAATTATATAATGATTTCAGTTGTCCTGTGCCATTGGGTACTTCTATAGGTGTTTATTATTTTGAGTCGGAACAGATGTCCTTCATTTCGCTTTGTAAATCTGAATGATATACATTTTGGATATGAAAGGTATCTAAAAAAAATCAATACTGCCTCAAAGTAAAAAGATTTTGTTTGAAAGAAATCACTGGTTAACAAAATCATCTCTAAGGATCCAACTGGAAAATGGACACTGTATGTGTCTGAGGTAAAGGGGTCATAATATTTTAAAACGGTTCTTATGTTTTGTTCATTCCTTGCTACAGGAAGTAATTTTTGAAGATACTTTATTCTGTAATATAGTGTCAATAAAAATATTGTGTCAAATAAAGCTTCATCACTAAAAATATTTATTATTCAATCACATTTGTGTAGTTTTTTAAGTGGAAAATTCTGTAAATAGTAAATGGTTTGTGAGGAAAATGTAACTGCTATTTTTACTCATTGTTCATTGTGTTTTACTCATAAACTGTTATTCATCCCAATCGAATTATTATTTTTTTAAAGTTTGTAGTTATTTCTGTCATGGATTTCAGAATGTATATGAACACTTTTCTTGTATTAAATATAAATTAAATTATGATCTAAAGACTGTACAACTTCTTTTGCACTACTCCTTATATCGTGACATTTGTTATTACATTCATTCTCATCTGGTCAGTTGCATATATATACTAAAACTTGTTTGTATTCTTGTCTTTGTTTTATGATTCAGAAATCGGAATTAAAAAAATATATATATGAATATTATTGAGGTGCTCTTATATTGAGTTCTTATCTACTTTTCATGAAGTTATTTTATGTTTCTTAATCTTTATTTCCATTTACAATAGACATTTGCTTTTCTTTCAATTCAGCTCGGAAGAAAAGTCAATTTATTCATGGAAATTTATATGTTCTACGGATGGATTTTATACTAGACTTGTGCTTGTTATGTCAAAGAAATATCCTTTCTTTGAGACTGTATAGGATTGTGGTACTTAAAATGCCTAATCACTTGAATAGGGCAATCAATATATTTATTTTATTATAAACTAATAACTTATCTAATGCAATTTTTAGTTCTACAGAATTACAGAGAGAATTTACACATACAAGAATATAGCAAAACTTTTGAGTTTTTTTTTTTAAAATGTTCCATTTAAGGTAAAATAGAATTGTAACAAATATTTACAGGATAATTTTTTACTTTTATCCTTGAAGACAAGTTCTCTTAGATTATCTTGATAAATATAGAACTTATTTTAACCAGAGTTAATTGACATACAAGATTTCTATTTGAATTTCTCAAATGTTAGTCAGCCAGACTTTGAAGTTCCAGAAAATGGGCATATGATAAATTTCAGCAGTTAGGTTCAATGGTGCATGGAACCATCAAAATTATTATACTTCATTTTTTATCAGTAAGTTTCCATTAGGACTGGGCGATGTATCGAAAAATATCAATTTAACACCTATATCGCTAAATCAATTTAAGCTTGCACCAATTCCCTCCCGCGGGCGTGAGCACATGTTCTCCTTTCTTGGATCGTGGACGAAACATTAGCGCATGCGTCATATCGATAGACCCTCGACCGTGACTGACAAAAAGTGGATATCAATTTAGCTTGATTGCTGACATGCTTGCTATTTGCATGCAGTGGTGGACTGGATCTGAAAATAGTGGTTGCCAGGAGTCAGTGAGGGCCCACACATATCTACAATCATAATATGAATTCATATATATATATTATTTTTTAATTTTTTATTTAAATCTATAATATTTAATAATTATGTATTCAATTTAATTTTTTAATATATATTTAATTTTTCCGTGTCTTTAAAATAAATCCCTTTTAACACCCCTTAATTTTCTACATTTAAAATAGCGAAATTATGATTAAAGTTATTTGATTTTAAATTCCGGAAAGGGTTTTAGCAACAAAGTATGAAGGAGAAATGCTGTCCAATGGTAGGGCATCTGTTAAAAGAGCCAGGAACCTTTAAAACAAACTTCTTTGGATGATTTAGAGTTTAGTAATTTGTACTGGCAATGTTTCAGTAATTTGTAACTAAATTGGTATCATTAAAAAGACATTTTTGAATTATAAGTAATTCAAAAATCATTTTGTTAGTAATTTTTGAAAATATTGCGAAAAAACGCCAAAATCTTGCTTAATTTTTAAGTAACTGAAATTTTAATTTACTTTTGGATGAAAGACTTAGAATGACATTTAAATGTTTGACTTGTTTCTTGAAAATTCATGGCTATTTTTTTTTTTTTTTTTAAGAATATCAATTTCCATCAAAATATACTTTTAAAAAACAATTTTCTACAATGTTTTTATTTTAAGCATACTATAATGATATATGTAATTACATCTAAAAACAAGCTTAAAAAATTATCAAAGTGTAATTTTCTAATATCGATGTATCGTTAAATCGCGATATAAAGCTGGTTATATATTGCAATGCAAGATTTTCAACATCACCCAGTCCTAGTTTCTATATTTTTCAATTCTACATTTAAGTTCAAATCTTAGGTGGATGAGATAACTGACCTAGCTATTAAATTAGTACAACTAATTTGAGGTTTAAAAAAATAAAATACCCAACTCAAGGATCCATGCCTTTGAAGTTGGACGTAGATCAAATTTAAATGAAACCTGATCAATATTTGCAGTGAATCACTAATAATCATAGTAATAGCAATTGTCTGTGTGATGTACAGGACGATACTGCACGCTTGGCAAAACTGTGCCCTTCCCCATTATGTCCTACATTTTTGTTAATTTTGATTCCCCCCCCCCTACACCCTGGAAAAACTTCCATCATGCTTTTTTTTCCTTGCACATATGTAACAAATTGTATATCCTTGTAAATAAAAAAATATCCTTGTATAACCCATCACCCACCAGCAAGGCAAACTGCAGCTATTAGCTATCTATAAGTAACAGCTTATAACTCTCGTAATTTTTAATCAACCACAGGCGGCTTATTATTGAATTAACTTCTATATTCACACAGCAGATCATACCAATATAATTCTTAAAACTTGTTTTTAAGGTCATTTTTATGTTCTGCCTGCACCCTTGGTGCCGGCCAATCTTGCCACCCCCTACGGCCTTAGTGATGTATCACTATATTTCAGCTTGGAATTTTACTTTCTTATAGCAGATATTTCATAAATGACTTTTTGTTGGTATAAGTAAAACTTCTCTAATTAAATTATGACTCACATTAGGTACAAGACACCGGTCACATGTGTCAACTTAGGTAACAGACTTACATCAATGAAATTTTGCATCAACATTCAAATTTTAGAAAAAAAAAAATTTACAAGTACAATGAATAGAACAGGTACAAGGTTCCTAAAATAAAACAGGTAAGACACCTATCATGATCTGAAGTTTCAAATATCTTGTTCAAAGAATCCTAAACGGCACAAACTACACGGTTTATTTTATACAAAACAACCAATTTTTCTGAAAGAAAGATGGTGGCTAGTATGCAAAACACAAACATTTAAATAAAATTAAACAACATATTTCAAATCAATGTTCTTTCAGAACAAGTCTTTTATTTGAGAACATTTTTTAAATGTTACAAGAATGTGCATTGTCAAATACTTATGTACATAGCTATACAATAAAAGATGAAAAAATAAAAATAAATTATTTGCATGTACAAAAAAGTTCTCTAAAATCCATTTTTATTTCGATATTAGAGTGTAACAAAAAAGAATACTTAAAAGATTTTTTTCAAAAATTTCACCGGCATGAGAGGATAGAGGAAGCATTGCACACTATCAAAAAAAATTATGTATAAACCAAATTGAGCAGAGCACATCTCTCTTTTGTGCTTTTTACATTGGCAACAGAAAAAAAAAACTATACAACAATGGTCAACAAAAAATATAATAAAAAATAATACAGCATTAGAATGATAACTATGTACATACTTCAATCTGAATGAAACGAATGAATACATTTTAATAAATTTTTTGTTACATTTATACAACGGATATATATATATATTTTATAGTCATATGTACAACATGTGATGTGTGAAGGAATAAAACAAATGCTAATGAACTCTGAACACACTTCAATTGGAAAAATGTACATTTATACGATAGTTTATAAAATTTTAAAATGTCAATGAAGGTGACGAGCGCACAGCCTTACTTGTAGAGCCCAGATGGGTAGACATGTGGGTATGCCTTGTGGTTCATGGGTGGTTGTGGGACCATGGTGGTGAACCGTTGTGCGTTGACAGGTGCATATTCATGCCGAGTAGGTGTCCTTAAAATAGCAGGGGGCATTGATGGAGCAAAGGAGTGAGTTGTTGGCAGCAATGGAGGTCTAACTGTTGGGTTGGGTGGAACAGGGGGCATAATGGGTGCAACCATAGTAGGCTGAGTCGCGATATAAGGAGCACCAGGAACCTGAAATTTAAACATTTAATTAGTTTTTTAAATTCTTTGCAACAAAAGAGAAAAACAGCCCAGAAAGTTATTTCATATTTGTTAATCTCGCCCCCCTAATCAGATGGGAAACAAATTTTAACTTTTTTTATTTATAGAAAATAATTCAAAATTCATTCTGCTTAAATCACCTCTTTTTTGTATACTTTAAAATAATGCAAAATTATTTTCATTTATTTAAATCGATACTTATAAAAGGCAATGTTTGTGTGTATGTGTCCGTGATGTCCAGATGAATCTATCATACTTACAGCCATGAAATTTGGCACACAGGTAGTCGTAATGGTGACTGAATGCACCTCGAAGCCGGAATTTTAAAATTTAATCTAGAAAATTCTTTATTTAATGTTTTGGGTCACTTTTGGCATGTTTACGGCTCTAGTATGTTTTCCAATGATAGTTGAAAAACAGTCGATGCACCATTGGATAGAACAAACAATTTTCTTTCTAATAAAATTTGTTTTGAGCTTCAAAAGTAATTTATTCAATTTTGAGAAATTTTAAAAAAATAGTCAGATTTGCCGACAAAATTTTGTTTTCGTATTTAAATTTACTGCATCAACCATTCTAATAACATTATCTCTCATTTTTTTTTTTTTTGAGGTATTAAAACAAGAACGGTTAAAATATCTTTTATGGTTGATTATTAATTAATTTTTTTCTCAAGTGTTAAAATATTTTCGCTCCATTTCCCCCCTCTTTGATTCTAAGTAACCAAGGTCGTGGTATTCTATTCCCAGCATGCATTTTGTCACACGTCATAATCCCTTTGCTTTCAGCAAGATTTTGAAGTATGATCATACTGTCTGTTGTTGCGCCGACAGATCATGGTTTTAATTTTTGTTTTTATACTTTTTGATTGTCGATGTAAAGGCTGATATCTTTAGTTTCAGAATACAAGTTCATCCTGTGTGTACTTTTGCTAAAACTGATAAAAAAGACATCAAGGAGCTATTTATTCAAATTTTAAAGCTGAAGATCATAAGCTTTATTAAAAATTTTATCAAAATTCAGTATGTCACGGGCAACGACATGAGGGTACTGCTAGTTAATACATAAAAGCCTCACATCCTCATTTGAAGACGGTTAATATTTCACTTCTGTGACTAAACTGATTGCATTCCATTGTTTCTATTTTTGCTTTTTCCAACAAATCATTATGTATTCCCAAACATATTTGAACTGGCATATACCAGCCATCAGCCAGATTTTACAGTCGAAGAGTAATCATTTTGAAATTTTTATCTTTTCCTTTGGTTTATTTTCAGGATAATGTAAGGAAATTGAATGCTATCTTTATTGTTTGATATTTTATACATTTCAAAAATCTTTTAATGTATATCCATAAAAAAAATGTTAAAATGATTTTTTGATTATTTGTCTAAAAAAAATTAATGAAATTTTATGTCACAGTTATCTCAATCTTAGTGTTTTAAACACAATTTAACTGAAATTGATACCTTAAATAAATTTGGGTGTTAGCAGGTTAACACCTATACTTTTTCTCAAATTATATAAAATCTTCTGCTCTCATAAGATTCACAATAGGCTAAATTTTCAAAAACTGCAATTTTAATTACATTAAAAATAATCTCAATTGAACCTTTGCACTTTCATGCAATTAAAATAAAATCCATGCAGTGTTTCCATTTTATACCGTTTCATTGCAAACACAAATTTTAAGTGCATTTAAACATAATGTGAAACAGTAGAGTATACTTAAATGCTGCTTGCACAACTTAATACAGGACTGAAAACTGAAGTTCAAAAACAAATACACATATCAGAAGCAGAAAAGTGCGACGTATGTCACAGAACAAACACGGTCTTTGCAGAACATTTCATCCTTAAAAAAAATTTTTTTAAACGCGCGCGTGCACACACATGCACAAAAAAAAAACACGCAGAACAATCAAAGCGAGGTGCTCTTTATGTCATCTCTCTTCGCATTTCCTGTAACACAGCCTCCAGAGATTGGAGCAATGGCAAAAATAACTCCTTCGTCGTGTGACTTACAAGAAAGCAAGCCTTCATCGGGGCTGACGTCACTGGGGATGAAGATCCAAAACAGGCACTTTGAAAGCTGACTTCAAAAGTCATTGACAGAATTGCAAATTCTGAATGTATGCCTTGGTTTAAAATAATTTTAATAAAATGTTTTGTCATTAATGAGTAATAAATATTCTACTGGTTAATTAGTATTTTTATATCTATTTTGCATTTTACTGTGGTCAGCCAAATTTGGACAAACAGTCTGCAGAATGTTCCCAACTGTTTGAGGTCATGTTGCAGAACACTGGATATAATTCTGCTCCTGGGATACACATCTAGTCTTTTAGTCCAAAATTTGAAAATTTTCAAACTGCCATTATTAGGAAATAAACACTAATCTAAAACTGCTACCAAGAACATAATGAACATTCACTGAATAAAAAGAAGCTGTGACAAATAAAATGGAACTATTACCCGAGGTGGAACAATGTATGGAGGCCGAGGAAATGATGGATGTACATATCCAAATTGTGAAGGCATCGCAGTGGACACTGCTCTTAGTTCTGAGGCCTGGGGACAACGTACAGGTCGAGGTGGTGGGGGTGGAGGGGGCGGGGGAGGTGGTTGAGCACACACTGGTAATTTAGAAACACTTGGATTAGATGAGGTTTGATTATTGCATTTTGATTTCGGCAGCATTAGACTGGAACCTAAAAAATACAATTGTGTTACGGAAGAATTGGAATTTAAGCTGCACTTAATATAACACATGGATTAAAAAATTGACATAAATACTGCCATAGCAACATAAAATTTTATGATAAACAATGCAGTCAGAAACAGAAGGGGGAAAAATGAACAGCCATTACTAAAAATGTTATAAGGTTTCAGTCCAATACAATATAACTATCATATACAACCCTGATCAGATAACTAATATGAATTCAAAAAGTCACATTTTCAGAAACTGATGCAACATGAAAAGAACATTTTAATTTTGAATTCTTAATTTCTTGCATCCAATGTTGTAATGATGCTATCATTTTCATTTTTTAAAAGTAATAACAGGAACATTTCTCCTTCATTTAAAATATCTTTTAAGGTTGAATTTTAATTAATTTTTTTCTGAAGTGTCAAAATATTTTTGCTCCATGATTATTCGTAACGAAGGTCGCAGTGTTGTATTCCCATTATGCATTTCGTCAAAACCATGTGATGTCATAATCCCTTTGCTTTCAGCGAGATTTTGCAGTATGATCGTACTATCCTTTGTCGCATCGACAGATCATGCTTTTAATTTGTTTGTTTTTATACAGGGTTCCCACTCTACTTTTCAAACTAAAAATAAGCACCTTCTAAGCACTTTTTAAGATTTAATAAGGACTTAAAGAAAATATTACTAAAGTCATATTTCACAATTTAATATGCGACTTTCAACCAAGTGAGATGCTTTTACAGTTTAGTTCAACTCATAAGAACAATACTATGTAAAAAATTCAATATTTAGGTCTATTTTTTAAATTATACAAAAAATAATGCCATATAAAAAATTTTCAAAATAAGCCCAGTCCCATTTTTAAAAATGTCAGCAGTTAAAATATGGACATGTATATGCATGCATGTCAGTAATATGTATGCATATTTAATAAACTACAAAATAGCACAGCAGGGGGAAAAATTAAACTTACCACTATCTTTAAAGTTCAAAAAGTTGCTCATATATATAGTAAAAAATCTTGAATTACAACTTATTACATTCTAACAATTTTTTTTTTCAAAAATTTTATACTTTAAACCAATCGATCAATAACGAATTTTCATTTCTATTAAAAATGTTCCAGGATTTTCTTTTCATCTTTTAATGTTTAGAGCTTAGGCAGGCTTTAAACTTAAGAATACTGTCAAGTACAAAGTCACAAACACACACAAAAAAAAAGACAGCATAATTTACAAAAAATCTAACTTTTCACAGGAGTGTTTTCGGTTCTATTAAAAAATATCTGGAAATTATACAAAAGAAAAGTAGAGGGTACAATTAAACTAATGTAACTCTGAACAATGTAATTGAATGATTGAACTAATGTAACTCTGTAACAAATGAAATACATTAAAATGGCCTTACAAATATAAAAATCAACTTAAATCATTAAAATGCTTTAATTTTCAGAAATGAAGAATATTTTTAAAATCCTGGTACAGTCATTTCTGTTTTTCAGTTGATTTAATTTTCTTTTTCAAAAATCTGACTGTCTAATTCCTTAATTTCAAATGTTTTTTCTTTAATATTGCTTCACAGTGTATTTGCTTTTATAAAAAGGGAAATATTTTTGGAAGAGTCTGCCTCATTAGACAGTTCTTCGGCTGAATTTTCCATTGCTGTGATATCAGCTTGAAGAAAAGCTTTTTTAGATTTCAAATAGTCATCTACTTTTCTTTTCCTACTGTTTTCCAAATTTTCTTGGTTCTTCAATTTTTCGGTGCTCTTGCTATATATCTTCCAAATGAAGGATATATTTCTGCCTCGAAGAAGAGGCAAATCTTCTCATCTCCTTTGTAATAATTGTAGAGTGAATATAATTAGAATGATTCACATTCTCAAAAATGAGCCTCTAAGCAATATAAGAATCTTCTTTTAAGTTTTCTACCTCTAATGATTTATTTACACTGAACCCTCATTCTACTGTAGTTTGTCCAAGCGATAAAATCATAAGAATTTTCATTACTTTTCACAACTTTTCATTTGCTGTATCTTGAAGTAAAAAATCATTTAAAAAGCTGTCTAGTCTGTCAGATTTGGGTTTAGTTTAGTTTGGTTTAGTTATAATAACGTCCGATTTTGAAGTAACACGAGAGGTATTTTAGGACGGACGTCTTAATTTTGAACCGCAGTCCGATGAAGAGGACGGCACCTGAGCTGGCACACCCCCTCTCCAAACTTCCAAGCCACACCAAAGGGAGGACGTTTGCCCACTACATATGATTTAACATGCAACAGGCCCCATAAACGGCGTATCTTCAGTGTTATCGGATTTCGAACCTGGAGCTCTCTGGCCCAAAAGCCGAGACCTTACCACTAGGCCACCGCGGCCTGTCAGATTTTGGATCAAAGTTTTTGAATAATGCTGAGTACTTGGAGACAGTAGTTTCTAAAAACTCTTTAAATTGAAGCATTAAAGCATCACACTCTTCTTCTGTAACATTTTTTTTTTGTTTTTGACAAAAATGTAATAAAATTTGTTTCATTGAACTTTTGCAATTGCATGAAGCATTCCATACAAGGGAATAACTAATTGGTGATTTAGCCAATTAGTTATTCCCTTGGATATGGCTTATTCCTTCTCCAATTCCCAAGGGTTTGAAGTAATTTTGAGATAAATCCTCTACAGCCACGTCATAAATTCATAACTTCTTTGTCAGAAATTGCTTTCTGTTTCATTAGTTAATTTGTCACTGACAACTCCAGCATTGACCTTCTCAAGAGAAGTATAATATTTTGCCTCTGTAAAGTCAAACTGGAATAGCTTGTGTGTGGTTGAGATATTCTTTTGGGCTTCAGATTTTAAAATATTGAAATAGTCTATCAATTGGTTAACTAATTTCAACATATCAGTGGAAAAAAAAAGCACAAGTGGTTTATCACTTTGGTAAATTTCTAGAAATGGCAAGAGTAATTTTGCTACAGCCAAGAAAAAATTTAGTTTGATGAGCATCAACTCATCCTTCACAGCTCTGCTATAGTATAGAAGCTTTTGTTATATACTTTAGGTAAGTTATTATTTTCAACATTATGAACTTATTTTTTAATATCAGGCCAAGTTTTTGTCACACGTTCCGGAACTGGTCTATTTTCCAGCCATCCTATAGCCACAAAACTTTAGGGGGAGTTTTTTTTTTTTTTTTTAACTCTGAGACTTTTTCAAAATCCTCCATCCTAGCTGGTGAATCTTCGAACAAGTACAAAAATGATAGAACGCCATTTACATTCCAGTCAGTACTAGATCTCCATGTTTAAATGAATTATTCATAAAATGTAGCCCACAGCTACCGATACATATTATGTCCCTACCAAATTCTTTTTTTTTTATCTCTTCTTGAAGATGATCATAAAATTTCCAGCAAATTCAAAGCAATTTCTCCCATGGATCTAATATTTATATCGGTCTTGCAGCAAATGATACATCTTGCGCTGCGTTTGAAATCAGAAGCAGTAAGCCAATCTTTATATTCTTCTTTATTCACCCATAAACTAATAAAAACGCACTTCACCATAGTTAAAATAAATTTTACAACATTGCACTTGCACGTGACTGATAACGTGATGTATTGAACTCACTTCCTCTTACTTACAGGAAAGGGGGAGAAATATGAACATCAGAAAACCCGCGTTTTCCTCCCTTTTTATATCACATATCAAGGGTTGCCATTCCAGCAGACTTGTTCTCAATTCATCGCCAATTTTCACTCATAAGTAGTTTTATCGCCGAACTGGCGCTAAAAAGAAATCAGATGATCAGGAAAATAAAATTTTGCCGTTCGAAAAAAGAATTTTGTTTTAAAAGAAAAATAAGCACTTTCTAAGGACTACTGACGAAAAATAAGTACTTCTAAGGGCTTTTAGAAATGGCAGGTTAAAAATAAGCACTTTCTAAAATCTGTGGGAACCCTGTTTATACTTTTTGATAGTCGAGCATAAAGGCTGATATCTTTAGTTACAGAAGACATGTTCAACCTGCGTGTACTTTCGCTGAAACTGGGGGGGGGGGGGAAGACCTCAAGGAGCTATTTACATAATGTGGCTTCACACTTTAATAAACCTGAAGATTGTGGGCTTTTTTAAAAAAATTTGTTGAAATTCATGATGTCATGGGCAATACCATGAAGACACTGCTAGTTACTTATATTATGAAGTATAAATCAGAAATTATCTTCTACTTTATTCAATTTATGAAACAATTTTATGCTATACAATAAACTGCATGTAACAAAAGTTCATCTGTAGACATATTTTTATAATGAATTTAATAGCTTTAGTAAAATCTCTTCAGGGCAAAACACATCAAGACCTTAAATAAATAACTCAATTTATAAATTATTCTTATATGTTTTCTGATAAAAGTAATAAGCTGCTAAATATAAGTTCTTGATGTCTTAAGCTCTTCAACTATATATAATTCAATCTATAATTTTTATTGATTAGCATACTATTTTCATACCACAATCCTTTCTATAATCACACCACCATATTCTGAAATGACTTCCAAAAACTGCCAATTTTTATTAATTGATCACTAATTTTTATGAATTAAAATGACCACTTCAGATATTAAAATTCTCTGGACAACTGCTTAAATTATCAAACATTATAAAATCTGGAAATCACATACCTTCAGAAAAATCAAAACCAAATTCTCGCTTTAATCTTTCATTCAAATTTTCCCGATGTTCACTTACATCTTGATTATCTTCACAAGCTGATTCTTTTTTCTTCTTAACAGCTACAAAATAAAAAGAATATGTTGTTCAATAAAATTTCTATCAGTAATGTGAGAAATTTAAATATCTAACTTCACAGTAGCAACAGATTTCAAATATTAAAAAAAATCATTTAATTTTAACCAACATATAAATGTTCCTCTTATTTATAAAAATCAGCTCAAATAAGGTTTAAATGTCAGTAGAATTGGTAATGCTTTTGTTTCAATTTCATTCTATTCATTGGTGGAAATTAGGAAAAATTACCTCATACGGTAATTTGAGCAAAAGAACAATATAATTTTGAAAGTTTTAACATTTACCTCCTTGTTTATTAGCTAGATTCACAGAGCTGTCAGAAGAGTCAAAGAGAGGAAGAGGAGCTAAAGTAAGTTTTGCTGGTAACACCTCCGTCTTAACCAGAGAAGAGTTAACGGAAATATCACTCGGTTTCTTCTCCGATTCAGAGTTTGAACGAGACCTGTTAGTATTTTCTCGTACTCGCATACGATATTCTGATAATGATACCTGAAAAAGAAATTATTCAATGTTAAAATGTTATAGTTAAGTTTTCAGCTTACTATAAATAAAATAATAAACAATTTTGACAAGATGGCATTTGCATAATTTGTTATAAGTAAAATGCTTCTTAAGCACCTTTATGAATATACAGGTGCAGCATACTTACAAAATGTTCATAAAATATGAAGGCAACTTGATCTGTAAGATTAATACTTTGGTTTGAGGCTATGGAAAACTTCCCAATTTTGAATAATAGTGACAACATTCGATGATACACTCGTATCCTTCTTGAAGTTTTGTCATCATGTCCATATATTAGAACTACAATTAAACTAAACATGCAATCCCAAGTCCATATATATAGTGTTTCAAAATCCTTGGTATTAGCTTTAAGCGGGTGACAGAGCATATCTAGACATATACAAATCACCAAATGATGTTTTATTATATAAACAGTGAAGCACTAAGGATAGTAATTGCTATGTCCTCAAATCACGGAACCTAAGAATGATACAGAAGGAACAAAGAAAACTTATAAAATTAAGAACATATTACAGAAAGTTATCAAAAGTGTGACTACCACCACTGATGAAAGCTTCACACAGTCAACATTGCAATTGATGTACATTAGAAAAAAAAATTCAAATTTCTCATAAAGTTACAGAGATCTAGGTAACAAGATCCTCACCTGAATCAATAGAATCGTCATCACACATGAAGCTCATATAATTCCAGTCATAACAGAGAGACTGCCTGCACTGGCTATTCAATGAGAAGCCCTGACCAATTTGGGTTATTCTGGATATTTTAGACATTCATACTGTAACACAGTATGAATGTGTTATCATGACTACCATGTTAGAACTACAGGGTGGCTACAGAAACTGTGACAAAAATTTCCCTGACTTAACTTATAAGATTTCCCTGATTTACGACTAATAATTATATTAGTTTTCTGGCTTTCTCCCTACTGAGAATCACTGTATGTGTACAATATACATTATTAAGAACACTTTTACCAGTTATTTAATATGAAGAAAAAAAATATTTTTATGAAATTTATTTAAAAAAAAAATGGAATGAACATCTTAAAAAAATCTATTAAAGCAGTATATTACATTTCTTATATGTAAAAAATACTGGAAATTTTAACAAAATACTTTGTTTCTAAAACTTCATAAGAATTCTAAGAAACATTAAAACAACTCTTTAAAACACAAGTTAAATTATGTTAACAGTAAAGGTTATTGTGATCAGCTCAGAACTTTAAAATGGTTCAATAACTAATTAGTGCTCTTTTCATGAGTACCAGAATAACATGCTGCAGCATAAATATAAAAATAGTATAATTATCCGTACCTAATAATATATATTTTAGCAAAGATTTGAAGAGAAACTGCCAAAATATTACTTCAAATCTTTATTCTTGAACACATCATAAGAAATTAAATGCTCTAATCAAAAACTTACACTTTTATAAATAAATATAAGTTTTTTAAATTCCATCTATTATTACAAATAATGCTCGACACAAGATATTAATTTATAGATAATAACTCAAGTAACTATTAATTTTCCCCGATTTTTAGATATTTTTACAAATTCCCCTGACTTTTCCAGATCGATAAAATTCCACGATTTTTCCCTGATTTCCAGGTTCCGTGGCCACCCTGAACTACCATGCTAGAACTAAATGCACATTTTGATGTTTGCTGGAATATAGGATTCATTTATTTATTTACAACCACTTGCCCATTGGGTATGGAGCGGTTAAACAGTGAAAAGGATTCAGTACTTATAGCGGGACACCCTACAAACAAATGAGATCCAGTATCTCTGGCAAAGAGCATGAGCCAATCAAACGGCCATGCACAATTTGGCACTAAACATTTATCTGGAAACATTGCTCGTATGAAATATGGACATGTGGATTAGCAGAAACCCATATGAAAATTATGGATATCAAAAATCCCATCCGATTTGAATGTGCATTCATTTGTGTAGTTAGCATTTTGTTATTGATATTCCTAAGAAATCATTAGGAATATCAATAATAATGTAGCAAATAGCGAAGAGCATGATGGTTCCATCAATAAAATTAACAACTGAAAATTAATAACATTTACTCATACCATTTACATCAAATAGAATTTAAAAAATCAACCCAATTCTTTGCATGTTAAAAGTTAGATATCCAAATAATTCATCTGATTAATTAATTTTTTAAAATAACTGAAATGAGTAATACAAAAGCTTCCAAAACCAAGACTGATACTAAGAAAAAATACTTATAATTCACAAGTGATTTACTATACCAAGATTTAATTCAATTTCCAATTACAGGGTTCATACACATTTCCTTAAAAGAAAATCAAGGACTATCAAGGACTTTTAAGGACTTACAAAACCAAAAAATAAGGACCTCTAAATTGAATAAACTTAACGAATTGTCGCACGCATTTTTAAATAAAATGTCTCATTTTTGAAAATTCGACTTTTTAGATGATAAAGTATAATATAAAACATAGAAGATACATTACAAATTTAACACAACAAAAACTCTTAAAAATATGAGTTAATAAATTGATGAAAAAACCCATGAAACTGGTAATCAAATTAAATATCTTTTAATTCCAAACCTTTTTCACTCAATTTTATATCCAAGGTATTTATTTAAATTTTTTTCAGTAATTGTTTTTCTTAGTTCATGCGATTGAATAAATAAATTTGTCCTTTGACTTTTCAGCCTCATTAGCTAAATCATTTGCTTCCCCATTTGTTTGGTGTATTTGGTTTGGAACATTTTCTTTTGTTTTTTAAAAAAAATCTATTTCCTCCTAGAGCTTTTCGTTTCAGTCTTTTCTTTGGATCTTTCACTTTCTAAATACTGCATGAATTTTGCTCTAGCTGAGGTGGCAAAAAGTAAGGACTTTCAAGGACTTTTTAAAAATGGGGCATAAAAATAAGGATTTGTAAGGACTTTTAAGGACTAAATGTAAAAGTAAGGACTTTTAAGGACGCGTACGAACCCTGAATTACAAGGATTTTTATTTCCACTTATTACAAAAATTAACGCATCCAACTATTGTTTGTTCTGCATTTAATTCATACTATTTTTGGCGACAGGACCTATGAAGCTTTTTCAAATCGCACACTTTCATAATACTCACCAAGGACTCATAGAAAACCTATTTAATTTGCAGCAGTTTTCATATAATATGTTACATGAAATCTCTGAATTGAGGTTTTTTTTTCAATTCAATGCTAAAAAAGCCTTAAGCAAAACAAGCTTTTGTAGATGTTATGATCTTCAGAATTAATATATGGTAAATTAAACCTTGGAATTTATTTTCATCATAAAAATTAGGCAAAAATATTGAATACTTTAATAAATATTTTAATATAAACATAAAATAATTATGAAATCTTTAAGTAAGTACACAATAATAAAATAGTTAATTGATGTGGAAGTTTTTTTTTTTTTTTTTTAAATTCTACAATGTTTTTATAGAACATGTCTATCAATGGAAGAAATGTTATATTCAATCAAGATGACATTCCGCTTCAGCCACCTCCTCAAATAATTTATATTGTAATCAAGTTCGTAATATACTTGCAAAATGCATTATTTTTATCATATTTTAAAGTTAATACTACTGATGCATGAATAAACATATTTCACAAGCCATATTCATATTACTACCACTTTTTTCAATAAACTGATGACATTGAGTTAATATTAAATACTACTTGCCTCTTATATTGTAGTGAATATAATTTTCATTTTTTAAAACTCAAAAGAAAGTAAAACCCTGCTAAATGCTTCCTAAAACTCCACAGGGTTTGATAAAAGGTATAAATAATGAAAGCAAGTAGAAGGATTTTTATATGAAAAATGTTTTCATACATTTTTGTCCTCAATCCTTGTTTGAGTCAAAAAATATATTGCTGGGAAAAATTACGAAGTCTAAAATTTTATATAGCCGCAGTCCTATTAGCCATATTGAGTAAAATATTCTTGACACACTAACATTTTAAACAAAAAAAAAAAAGTTGCACTCTTCTGCAACGTAAACTGACCGAGTTACGAAGTTTTGGATTTCATTATTTTAAACCAGTCAATGGCTGTAACGAGAAAGAGCTACATGTTGATTGGCACATCTTCATCAAGACAGCCATTGAAATGGTCTAAAATCTTCTAAAATAGGGATATTCAAGACTTCATAAATCAATCAGTCAAATCATTTCATTTTCTGATTTCCTTATTTCAATTATAATAAATCTTCCAATTTATAAAGAATAAGCACAGTAAGATTTTTCTCAATACACTGAATAAATTAAATTATGATCATAAATATTAACCAAAACTAATTAATACTGCAAAAAATGTGGACTTTAAATGCTAATTCTTCTAAGTATGTTATATATACAGATCCCAATTCTTTTAAATGTATGATTGCTAGCATTTTCCTAAAAAAAAAAAGGGGGGGGGTACAGAAACTACATCAACAGAGTTTTCACTTTTGCTTACGGGCTGGTACAACTGCTGTAAAAGTGAAAAATTAGGATTTCGCTCCTCCCATTTAACTTATCTGTCCCTACTAAGCACTTTCCATTTTCTCTCAAAATTTCTAAAGTAAGAGACTTCAGGGTGGCTACAGAAACTGTGAAAAAAATTTCCCTGACTAAACTTACAACATTTCCCTGATTTACGGCTACTAATTATATTAGTTTCCTGGCTTGCTCCCTACTCGGAATCACTGTATGTGTACAATGCACATTATTAAAAACACTTTTACAAGTTATTTAAAATGAAAAAAAATAATATATTTTTATGAAATTTGCTGTTAAAAAAATGGAATGAACATCCTAAAAAAATCTGTTAAGACAGTATATTGCATTTCTTGTATGTAAAAAATACTGGGCATTTTAACAAAATACTTTGCTTCTAAAACTGCATAAGAATTCTAAGAAACATTAAAACTACTCTTTGCAACACAAGTTAAATCATGTTAACAGTAAAGATTATTATGATCTTTTCTCAAAACTTTAAAACAGTTCAATAACTAATTAATGCTCTTTGCACGAGTACCCGTATAACATGTTGCAGCATAAATATAAAAATAGTATAATTATACGTACCTAATAATATATATTTTAGCAAAGATTTAAACAAAAGAAACTGCCAAAATATTACTTCAAATCTTTATTCTTTAACAAATCATAAAGTAATTTCTGTTATCAGAAACTTATGCTTTTATAAATGAATATAAGTTTTTTTTAAAAAAAATTCCATTTATTATTACAAATAATGCTAGACATAAGATACTAATTTATAGATAATAACTCAAGTAACAAATAACTATTAATTTTCCCTGATTTTTAGATATTTTTACGAATTTCCCTGACTTTTCCAGATCGATAAAATTCCCTGACTTTTCCCTGATTTCCCGGTTCTGTCGCCACCCTGGACTTAAGGCCTCTAGGCAGTGATGTAAAATACCCAGGTATTTATTTTTAAGGGTAAATACCCTGGGTATATACCCGGGTAAATACCCAAAATGGGTATTTACCTGGGTATTTATTTTTGAATTACCTCTATTCAAATAAAACACAAGCACTGCTATGAAATATGATGTCTCTATGTAATATAAATATATATAGAATAAATATTGAACATGAAATAAGGTAAAAAAAAAAAGAAAACTTGTAATATATGAACCTTTTAAATTCTATAAAAACTAAAAAAATGAATCAGAAAAAACAAAAACGCAATACTATATCATGGATCTTGCATAAAATACGTGGCTTCAATATCAATCCTTTTTAAAACTCAACTAAATTTTAAAAAAGATAATGTTGAGTTTGGTTTTAAAATGATAAAGAGCTGATATTAGAAACTAAAATGAAAAATACAATTGTTTATAATTCTTTTTGGATTAATTAGTCAAAGTACCAGACATAGCTGATAAGTTAGCAGATGTCTCAGTTCTACAGTTTTTAAAAGTCAATTATTCTGAAAGTAATATTCACTTATATTACTTTCAACAAAAGTAAGTTATTTTTGTAACAAGATTTCAGGAACAAGAAATGTGAATTTTTTGTTGCTGAATCTTGTGTAGTATTTGACGGTACAGTAGATATACAAACTCGCACTCAGTTTCCTGGTTAGACGGTATTCATCTGGATCATGAACATCAATACATAAATTATCTTAAAACTCTAAATTTGATGTAAGTGTCATGGTTGGAATCTGATTAAAAGAAAATTCATTAACTATTTTATCCCTTTCAAAACCTTTTTAATCCATCAAGACTTCCGAAACATTTTTTATTTTTTATTTCTCCATTTTGCTTGCATTGGCAAGTTTGTACTCAACTTTATAGTACTTACATTGGATACTTTTATCATTCTTAACATTAAAAGCTCCAAGAAGGTAACTTTCCCCTTTTTTTTACTTTTTAATGCAAAATTTACAGTAATATTAATATACACGAAGTAAATGACTAACTATTCATAAACCAAAACAAGAATGTTTGACTTCCTGCATGGCAACGTGTGTAAATTATGGATCACAAGATTCACTGGCACTGTCTGTCTCTACTAATAATTAAGGAAAATGTGTGTGTTTTGACGCTCTACAGGACAGACCGCTAGGCCAAGAGCAACGAAATTTGGCACAAACATACTTTGGAGGGTGGGAATGTGCACCTCATAACTGTTGTTTTTTAAAAATATTAATTAATTAAAAATTAAACGAAATTTTGGAGTTTTTCCTTAATAACTTCCGAAAATAGTACAACACAAAAATCAATTTTACACCATCTGAAAATTTAAAAACTTGTCTTTTCAATGATAACAATTAAGTTTTCATTTGATTTTTTCTCTAATTTTAATAAATTTTTAAAAATATTTTTGTCATTCATTGTTACAATGAAATTCAAACCGCTTTCATTGTTTAAACAAATATTCAATTGCGTGTTTCTCTTCCATTGTTGAAGGCCAATATAATATTCTATTGGATTTTCTTTTCTTTTTTTATTTGATAAGTATATAAAGAATCAAGATAGTAAGTATATCAAGAAATAATCCAGTAAACTGAACGATTATGGTTGCTATGATTAAATTCATTTTATTAGTATGTTTTCAGCCAATTAACATGCTGCTGGACGTAAAACTTGCCGTGTTATTTCGATGTTGAAATAAATTTGCTAAATTAAATTTCGCGTTGATTACGTACAATTAGATGTAACTTGGCATGAACAGTTACTTGACTCCATCAGGGACTTTCATACAGACAAGGAACAGAACAAGTGCAAGGCTACGTTAAGAACGCGGGATAAATCTCTATCGCAATTTGAAGTTTAAAATTATTTTGTTAAGGGAACCGTGAATATCAAACTATACATAAGAGAGTCAGTTGAAATTATATTCCCGGCGAACAAGCTGGTCGCCGATGGCGGCTAGTATAACATAAACGGCGTTAAAAATAATTATTCTATTTTAAGTGACAAAGTTTCAAACCGTAAAAGCTAAATTATCTCCCGATCCCGTTAAGTTTTAGAATACTTTATTCTGAATCCTGATAGCAATTGTTTTTTGTTTATATAATTTATTCAAAGCTACATTTTTTTTATACAGAATACCCAGTTTAGGGGTACATATTATTTTTTATTTCATTTTGAATCATCAATCGCAAATATTTAAAAAAAAACAAGTTTTGTGGTATTTATAATTTTTATGTTTCATTTTGAATCAACATTCGGAAATGCATTTTTTGCAAAATATCCAGTTTGCAGGTATTTTTAAATTTTATATGTTTTATTTTGAATCACCATTCACAAATGCAATTTTTTTCGCAAAATATTCAGTGTAAGGGTATTTATAAATTTAATGCTTCATTTTGAATCACACCATTCTCAAATACTTTTCTTGCAAAATACCCAGTTTTGGGTATTTATAAATTTTAAGTTTAATTTTGAATGACCATTCACAAATACATTTTTTTTTTTTGCAAATACTTTTTTAGGAGGTATTTATAAAACTCCGTATATTTCTTTGTGAATCAGCATTCGAATTTTTTTTTCTTCGCAAAATACCCAGTTTTTGGGTATTTACCCAGGCCTTGGGTAAATACCCGGGTATATACCCAAAAAATATTTACCTACCCACTGGGTATTTACCCACCCCACATCACTGCCTCTAGGCCATAAGACAAAGCTAATAAAAAATGAAAATTAATAAAATAAATTAAAAAGATCAACAATTGTTTAAAAATAGTAAACTAATGTAATGATTGAATTCTAAAAAAATGTTTATAAATGTCTACAAATTAAGAAAGGTAATTCAATTTGTACAATTCCACTTCTTATGATAATTGATTGTTTAATACATTTATGGAGGAAATTTGATGTATTCACTGTTATATGATATCATGTGGTAATTCAGATAACAATCAATCACAAATTAATGCATAGCAATTTTTAAAGGACTTAATTGCTGAACAAATTGCAAACAAACTGTGTTAGCTAAATCTTATTAAAAAATTACTACAGTACTGCAAAAAAATTTAATCACAAACTTTTATTTAAAATCTCATTTATTTAAAAAACTATTCAAGTAAAAAAACTGATATTATCATGGTTCTGACTAAATAAATCTTCAAAATAGTTTATGGAGGCATCTTTTGAAGGGGAGAAAATTCTAAAAGTCTGTTA
Source organism: Araneus ventricosus (assembly GCA_013235015.1). NCBI lineage: Eukaryota > Metazoa > Arthropoda > Arachnida > Araneae > Araneidae > Araneus > Araneus ventricosus. Next base: position 234,812 of record BGPR01000035.1, on the reverse strand, counting down.
GTCTAAAATTCTTTAGTATACACACAATTTTTCACAAAAATTAATAACAGAGAATCACTTCAAGATGTGGTTGAATATTCATAAGACAGTGTGACAAACATATGGTTTTAGAGAAATAAAACAATTGGAAATGAGAAAAAGCACTTATATTTTGATCAATGGGGATATACAAAAAAGTATTTCACAATTTATACGTGTCAAAAAGTGTTTTTTTTTTTTTAAGCTCTTTTCCATTTTTATACTTGTAAACAGTTTATGAATTCCGTACTTTCATTTGTACTGTGTGTTTTCTTGAAAGGTTTTTCTCTAAGAAAAGAAGTTAAAGAAAAGTTCTGCATTATCAAACATATCATAACTTCAAACAGGCCTTGCTTCTTGACAGTTAAGCTGTTTGCAATATGCGGTGCTTTTGCAAAAAGTGACAGTCACTCATTGGCTGGCATCTTTATTGGCAACTATCATTACTATGGTTTCGATGGATGGCTAGCAAACCATAGTGAGTAAGCTGAATCACAAATTTCATTTTATGGTGAATACCAGCTGTCAAATACCCACTGGAACAATCTTTAACATACATTTAAGGATACAATATGGGTATTGACAATTCTTGGTAATTTCAAGAACTCACTGACTATAACCAAGCATTCAAATAGCAAATTCAGGCATAGAGGGTCAGGACCATAGCTTCTATGCCATCCAACAGTGTTACGTTATCAAATTTATAACCTCTGCCTATCACAGTTGCTTCCTTCATAGCAGATCCACTAAATTGATGAATTTGACTGCCAACACCTTTTTGGAGGTGTCAAAAAGAAAGTTACATTCTTCTCAATAGCAGTTTTAAATAACTTATAAATTCTATAGTTGCTTCCATCAGAATTCATCTGTCTAATGACTAGGTGGTTTGAGCTAGGAGTTTTATGGCACAAATGCTTGCATGGTTTGGTTATGCTGAACCAAATGAAAACTGAAAGATAAAAATATTTATGTAAAAAATACATAAGTAGGCAAAACTGACTCCGAAGTGTAGAACTAGTTTCAATTTGTAAATAGACAAATCAGAGATCCAATTTTCTTTAGATCACTATTAATACTTGTAGTCTTTACCATATAGCTTAATTGTAGTACAGCAGCTAGATTTATCTTTAGATGAAGCAGAACAAACAGCAAAATGACCAGGATGAGTAACACCACCAATTTCAAATACTGGAGACATTTCATATTGAGTTTTTAAGGAACCTGTAAGATATTAAATAATATTCAGGTCCCGACATCACAGAGTCTAACATAGGAGTGCAAATAACAGCACAAAAGCCAGTCAAGGCTATATGCTCAGAGCCATCCTCAAGAACAATCTCCATTGTAAATACTCACCTAAAGCAGAAGGGTCTTTAAGGGTATTTGAGGAATTTGTCCACAAAACATGCATGAAAATTTTATGGCACACACACACACTATTCCAATTTTTAGTCTTGTTAAGAACACTGGTCACAAATAACGTAATAAAAATAAATCACTCTTGCCCAGTCTCATTCAGACAATTTTAACTAGCATTCAGTCAAATGTTAACTAATCTGAAAGAAAGGTAGATAAAAGTTAGCAACCAGTTTTAAGCTCAGGATTAATTATTCTTAATTAAAAAAGAGATATTAAATGTAAAATTCTCCCAATAGTTACATATTTCAAATTAACATTTAAATATTGAAAAAAAGTTTTTTATTAGATTAAATGATATTCTAAATAAGAATAATGCATTTAGATTTGAATGAAAACGTAATTATAATTTTAAAAAAAACACGAGAGAAAAGGAATTAAATTAACTGATTAATGAATAAAATATTAAATACATTGAATAATTATTTCATTACAATATCATAAGGAAAATGTAAAGAAAATGCAAAAGAAATTAACTTCATGGTTGCTTTTAATTATGATAAAAATTTAGATTTTCATGAAAATTTTCATCATCATAATACCAAATTGCACACATTTATTACAAAAATAATAAAGCTAAGAAACAGTTTTCCTCTGACTATACTTCTCACAGTAGAAAGGGTTATACTAGTTAAAAGGTCTTAAAAAGTAAATTAAACTAATGGATGGTAACTCTGTCTTTTCAGCTATGAATTAGATATGAACTGGAAAGAGATGGAGGGAAGGGTAACACGTCAGAAAAGACAAAATGCATTTTCTAACAGAGAAACTATTACAAGAAAATTCCATAACTACAAACCTTTCGTTTCTGTGTTGCAGAAGCACCACACGCTTTGACTGGACTAGATTCTTCACTTGGTGTACACCGGGCTTGAGTATTCACATCAGTAATATCACTTGCAGAATCATTTGACTGAGCACTACCAACACTACTACTTGCTATATCACTACAGGAACTGGTAACATTACATACTTTCTCAGGAGTTACATTTAAGTCTGAAGGCCTATCATTTGTACTATCGTCCTCATCCTTATTTACAGCAGATGTTTCACAGGGATTAATATTGGTAGAGACTTCTAAAGAAGATGCTTTACATGGAGATATGCCTCCAATTTTGTCTTGCATAGATGATTTTGTGGTGTTAGTTTCACTTTTCTGAATCTCCTTTGATGGTGAATGTTGGATTGTTTCTGATGCTGGATTGTTTCTTGTTGATGAAGTGCATTTGGATTTCACAGGGCTTGTGTTATTTACAGATTGTGATGCATTCACAGAAATAGAGTTCTGTAACTGCATTTGAATAGGCAAGTCTTTTATGGGATCTTCTGCATCCTCTACTTTGATAAAACTTTGTTTTGCAGTTTTAATACTGGGAACGTCAGTTCTTGATTCAGAGGATGCAGATTCCTCTGTTGCAGTTGGTTGGGGATGATTTTCTGATTTGACACTTTCTTTTATCAATGTCAAGCCAGTATTAAGAGACGATATTGTTTTGATGTAATCCTTTTTAAAAGAAGCATGAGTTTTAATATCACTGACATCACCATTTACATCACAGTTATTTTGAATAGTGCTTTCGGATGTCTCACAAAGTTTGTTTTTATCAAAATGCAATTGGTCTTTGGAATTTTTTTCTTCAGATGAAGACATAATGTCACAATTCACCACTTCCTAAAACAGTAATAAAATATTGAGAGTGGTTTAAAAAAATTTAACAACACAGAATATACACATAAGATGTAACAGAACAAATTAGATGCTTTTTAAGACTGGGGGGGGGGGGCCAGATGTATAGGAAACAAATCAAGGGAACTTGTAAATTAACTTAAAATAGAAATTTAATAGAAAACCATACTTTAAAGATGGTTTTGTTTGGAAGGAATACCTTTTTGTTTCCAAATTTAAAAAAAAGATTGCAAACCTAGTATGTTTTTGGAAATGCATCATAATTTTTTCCTTTCTTGACACACTATTAGACCATTATGGAGAGACGTAGGTCAACGTCAAAATTATACAGCTGAAGAAAAAGATTAAACTTCTGATACAGGAGAGTCAATTATCATTATTCTTTGTTACTAATTATCATCACAAAATAAAATTATTTGATTTCTTTTGACCTGCAATTCTGAATAAACACAATGGTTCCTTTCTACATTTTATTCAGGAATCATCCACCTAATCCAGAATGGCAGGAAGAATGTCACTGAGTGTTCAAAATCATCATTAACTTTGAAATGAATTACCTTAGCATTACACATCTTATGGAAGCATTTCTTTCCCCTTTTCATAAATGCTGAGGATGCATAGCATAGGATCCTATGCAGGGTTTTCACCTCTATCCAGATATGACCCACCTTTATGGTGACAGAGAGAACTCCAGAAACAGGCGAGGAAAACATTATTCATAAGAGGAAGAAAGTGACCAGCCAATTTGGTTACAGAACATTCGAAAAATAAAAAGGAAGTTTTCAAAACTTTCCAGAATATTAACTATAAATGGCAGAAAGTACCTTCAGCAACACATGTATGGAACAAAACCACAATTTCACGCTAACTTGGGGCGAAAATTATGATGTATCTCAGCAATAACAGTTTGTTCAGTAGTAGATCATAAGTTTTACATTTTAGGTATAGTTTCATGACAAATGACAAGGGATGAACTGTTTCAATTGGGAATATTTAAATTCAGTTTCATTATAATTATTGATAGAAGTTTTCACCAGCATACATATCCTGATGTATGTACAGAGTTTATACAAATGGGAGCAAAATAATGTGCCATTATATGAATTGCAATCTGTTATATTTTAAAGAAGAAATGAATCCTCAAGCCAAATGCACTTTTAAATAATCTGAGTTGGTCAAATTATTTAAAAGTGCCAACGGCTTACAGGGCCAGATTACCAAATAGGCAACTGCCTATGGGCCTCACAACTTTGGGGAACCCCCAGATTAATATTTCGTAATATTACTTTCAAGGCTTTCATTTGATTTATAAGAAGTGTGTACTCGAATTTACTGAAATTAAAATCCAGTATCAATTAAATTCACAACAATATTTTCTTGGAATATTTTTCATGCTTTCCAAATTTTTTAGCAGATCACAAGGCAAACAGTTTTGGGACACTTTGTATTAGAATATTTAAATTGTGTAAAAAAGTTTTGCAATTTTTTAACTATTTTATTATTTTTTTTATAATCGAGATTTAAAATTTATTGATTTATTTTTAAGATTATCCACAAAGAAATGTTTTGTTATTTCAGTTTGTCATATTGTTTGTTACTCAAAACCTGTTTTATATAGATTAAATTAAAATCAATAAAATTATCTGGTTTTGGAAGTTGGGGGGGGGGTCTCCAAAATTTACATTGCCTATAGGCCCCTTACAGGGGTTGTTCAGGCTATTAAAAAGCCGAAAAACAACAAATTTAATACTCTGCCACACTTAATGGCTACTACTTTTTCCAGTGGCTTTCAAATTTCAAGAATTAAAAGCACAACAGACAAGTTTTTAAAAACACTGTCATAAATGTCTATCAACTTAAACCTACACTTCAATAAATGCCTCAAGACATCGCTGCCGTACTGAGACATAAAACTGAAAAACTACTGTAATTTCAATTCAGGGCTCCAAGAGGATTAGTTGCTGCCTCAATTCTTTTGCATGACAAATCTTATTGTTACAAAATAGGTCAGTACTTTTAAGTTAAAAAAATAAAGAGGAAATAATAAATAACAATATTTATTAAGGAGCCTTTTGTTTAAAAGCAAAATATGATCTTTTTCTTAAATGAAAATTTCCAACAGATAAACTAACACCAATCCCCCCCCCCCCTCCCAATATTTTACATATAATTCTTTAATAAAGCAGACTTTTTGTAAAGCTTTTATTTTTGAAAATTTCTTTTGATTATTTCTGAAACTCTTAACTGTCTTAATGTGTACTCTAGCTTCCTGATCTCAAAAAAAGATTGCCATATAATAAAAAGATTCAATTTCATGAAAAAAATTAAAAATTTGGTAAAAATTAACTTGCTAATTGACCAGGGCAATTTTTGTAATATATACAAACAACATTTGATTCCTAAGACTAAATATCAGTTTTTGAGTAATCAAAGAGCAAAACCTTTTGTATATACAGAAAGTAAAAGCATAAATGCCCAAATTAATTTAAAACACAATTTCAATTAATTTCTATTAAATAATGTTCAAAACAGCAACATTAAGTTAACTGTGAAGTAAAATTAAATTTGAAGGGAAACAATTTATTCCTTTTCTTTTTTTTAAAATGATTTTTTAGAAAAAAAATGTAAAAAAATTGGTAGGAAATCAGTTTTGTTAAACTTTTTTCTTACATGAATGTATTATCCCGCTCACACACCACCAAGAGGCGCTCTATCTATTTTAAGAACTGAAACCTAATCTTTCTTTTCTTTCATCTTTTATATTGACCTTTTAAATTTTTTTTCTCCTACCTTTAATTTTTTAAAAATTCAATTCTTCAATCGTATCACCTTTATCCCCCACATAAATATTACATATTTTTAAAATATAGTAAAATATCAAAAAATAAAAATCACTTTATAATTCCTTGCATTACCACAAAAACAAATGAAAGAAGAAAAATTGCAAACGGCATCTTGACTTTAAAATCTGGCTAACTAGTGGTATATGCACACTGAAAACTTAAGGAGTTTTGCAATACTGATTCACTTCATAAACAGAGTAAAAAAGAAACACAGAATTTATCTGGTTCAGCATTAGAAGTGAAATATAATTGTCCTGTAAATAGGATGCTGGGCACTAATATGTTAAGAGACAAACGGGGGGGGGGGGCATTTAACTTTTAAAAACCATTACAAAAACAAAACAAAAAAATGAAAAAAAATACTTCTTTAATGTCTTCATTGAGATGTTCTTCCATTTTCAGGGTATTAGTATCAGCAACATGCTTTTCTTTGATAGGTGAGAGTCCTACAAAGTCATCATTTGTCGCACTAAGTGAATGTTGTTCCATAGTATCAGCATGACTGTCATTGAGTAAAGAACTCGATGTAGTTGCATCTGTATCATCCAAACAGTTCTCTATGGATGGGCTGTGAGGATACGGCAAAGACTCGACACTTTCACGTAACAATCGTCGCTTCTTCAGAGGGGGAGTCAAAACATCAGCTAAAAATAAGATATTAATTGCCAAATATCAAGTAAATTAGCTACCTGTAAATCTTAAGTTAGAAAAATCATTACATATAATTTAATAGAATTACAGTTCTAATAGAACTAACTAAAGATTTCCATTTTTAGGACTCCTTTCCATACTGTATTACTTTTAAAGAGCACAGTATATAACATCTAATGAAAAAAAAACAGAGATTCCAGATATGCAACAAGATGACTTAAAAACCGACACAAGATATTGAGAAAAATTTCTTGCAATGTCATCAACACACACACATGAACCAATAAGATGGAATAAAAAAACTAGGAAGTTGGTCCGAACATACCACTCCCACAGTGCAAAGTCTGTCGGAGCTATCGAGATGTTGCACACAAAAGTATACAATTAAATAATCCATTGTGATGATTACTAGTTGAGTATGGTGTAATATAAAGGTTAACAGTTTATTAATATAAGAATATAAACAATACATAAAACATCAAGAAAGATAACTTCAATTATGCAAATAAGATGCATAAAAAGACACTTTTTTTAATACTTTGTTGGCAAAATAACCAGTTTACTTATTGGTTGCTTGTAGGTACATTTTGCAGTTATACACGGCAGACAAATTATTTGATCTTACCATAAAATACTTTAATTATTCGTCTTAACAACCTAAAGTTGAAAGGAACATTGACAGTGACATGGGTACCAATGGTAATTTTGTCCTTTTGTGAAATACCACTCATTTTTCTGCTGTAAATGATTAAGATAGTTACTTTGCCATCTAAACCATACATATTGTGTTATTTATTAACTCTTAGCCACAATTTCAAAGCATTGACCAAAAAATCTGTTAAATTTGGCTGAACAGCCACAATGGAACTACTGACTAAAAAATGTGCTGGACTTAAAGCTTGCAAATCGTTTGCATCTGATGAAGAGGTACTAATGCACGGGAGTTTAAAATGCCTTTACTTTGATTTGAAAATGTTAAAAACTCTTCATAAGTCAATTTTTGGTTGCCTACTGCACATGGAAAATTACATTTAGAGAATTTAACTCCTGTTTCCTAAATGCCTCCGAAGTGAGCAGATTTAGGGAGAATGAAGTTCCAATAAATTTTCTCTGATCCAAGATAATGAGCCAAAGTAGAATCAGGGTAGCTAACAAGTGTGAATAAACACTTCAATTCTTCATGTGCACTGATGAAATTACAACCATTACATGTGAAAATAGTTGAGATTTTACCTCTTCATGACAAATCTTTTAAGGGCAGCTATAAAAGAGACGGATGATTTCAAAGTGAACTGCATGAGTAACAAAACATACGAAGATTGAAACAAACTTTTTGAAGAGGTCCCTTTCTGTGATATTTGTTTTTTAAGTACAAAGGACCACAGAAATCTACACCAGTACCGAAGGATGAACATCTAACTCAAAAATGCTTAACAAACATTATTCTGATTTTTCTTAATGGTGAAACCAAAAATAAGGCAATGAATTTTTGGCACATAGTTTATAAAACAATTCATGTTAAAATGATTCAAAACAGAACTAAACTCTTTATAAAAATAAATAACACATACAGAGGATATTGCAACAATTAAGTCCAGATTAGTGAAATAATTTCGAAGAGTATAATAATAATAATTTTCTAGGTACATTGAGAAACAATAACTTCTACAATATTTATCAAGAAAAAACATTAAAAAAGCATATACTTCAAATCAATCAACTAAGATTCCTATCATTAAATTTCATGTTACTTTACACCAGAAGTTTGCACTGTGTATTGATCATTCAAGTGAATTAGTCAAATCAACTAAACATGTTTTAAATCATGAGCATACCTCAAAAAGAATGAATAAAAAGTAAAGAATCAAATTAATATTTTAAAAAATACTACAATTTCAAGAATGAATTTGATTATGAAACTGCTAATTTGGCATGCAAAATGTGAATGAATTGAATAGAATTAATTAACTCTACAGAAATATCCAATTGTTTAGAAGCTTTCCATGCACCAATTTTTGCAAATAATGGTTCTTAAAATATTTTAATACAGGTAAACCAGATAAATCATCATACCATCTATTACAGTGCCAGGACTGTCAGCATCTCCATGACAAATTGGGCTGAGGCAAACACTGTCTAAGTGTTCAAGACTACCTGGATCCATTTTGAGCTGTTGTTCTTCACAGCTACCACTATCACTCATAGCTTGCCTCAACCATCGCTAAAAATAAATGGCACCATTAAGAATACCATTTATAAATTTAAAAAATCAAGAAAATTTCACTTTTCTAAAAACAATAACATACATAAGTTCACACAGCAATTCTGACCAAGACAGTAAAACTTCTTTAAGCGGCTACCCCTCTCAACTGCTTCTTCTGTTTGGCATAGGATTTTTGGCTAGACATAATGTTAAGGCTGTTTTAGAAGCTAATACCTCTACGGAATGGCCATTCAAACCCCTCCAAGCAACAGGGTTGGTTGCCTATTTAACTTCAATGAAATACATTCGTTGAGTCTCTCTACACCTTGACCATTTTTAAAATTATTATCAAGAGAAAAGAAAGGAAAGTGAACTTTGGCTCCTACTGGGAGGATTCAAGAATTCATTTGTGCATTTCAGGTGCTAATTCAGACCCTAAAAAGAAAGTGCTGATACAGGTTGCAACAGGATACAAAGCAAATGGAACTTTTAATAGGCTTCAGGAAAAATAGATGAGATTATAGCCCATTTCTCAACAACTACTGACGAAACAACTAGGGATGAATTTTCTAATTAAAAAAAAAGTGAAAAAAGTTATCCCCGAAATAGCTGAAAGATCCAAGCAACCACAAATTGTATCTTTAAACAAAAATATTAGAAATTTTTGAATAAAATATTTTTTTTTTACACAATTCTTAAAATTTGCTTTATTAGAAATAATGAATTGGGACTTGTATAAATATATATTTTGCACCTCCAAACATAAAAGTCCTACCTGATTTCATATGCTGAATGAATGTTACTTAATTATGTGTCTATGCATCGGTAATAGCAATGATTTATCAGAATTACAGAAACTTAACTAAGGTTCCCACAAATGCTTTCATACAAGCTATTCATATTAAATTATGTATAAAATTCATGTAAAGTCCTTGTTCATAAAAAAATTATCAGTCATCTTTAATAACAAAAATAAAGATTAACTGAAAAGCGAACAAATTAAATCTGCAGCATTAAACTATTAAGTTTAATATGAAAATGCATGGTTATAAATTAGTCAGAAAAATCTATATCAACATGACTGCAACACACAACATCAAATAAACCAATCAAGCTGCAAAACTGGGTGCATTTTGACCTATAGGGAAACAACTGTTAATAAGTATAAATCAGCATGAAAGGAGGCTGAACAGAAAAGCCAATGATATATTAAAAAGAACTATGCTGTTATACTTAGCATATATTTGAAGTGTTGCCTTGCTGACAGGAAAAGCACACAAGATTATACCAAAAATGAATAAGAAAGTTGTAAACATCACCGAATAATTTTATGAAAACATAATCAAATTACTTTCTTCGTGAAGCCTTGATCTTGTGAACCATTGTAGTGACCTTCGGCAGTCCTTACAAGACCAGACGAATTACTTCGTCGAAGATGTGCAGCAGAAATGCCACCAGAATGTGGTGTATCTTTGGTACATCTCACATAACAAGTTGGTGTAGAGTTTTGCTGTTTTGGAGTGGGTAGGTTCACTTTTGTTTCAGTTAATTCAGACAGAAGCCAAACATTCATCAACGACTATTAAAAAAAAAAAAAAACATGTTCAAAATGAGCTTCTTCACACAAGAATAATATAATTTTATCATATTGGCTTTAAATGCCGAATGATTATTTTGTAATTTATTTCTAAACTTTTAAGAGGTAAATGAAAAAAAAAAAAAATTGTAAAAGAACTTCATATACATGAATTTACTTATAACTTTCAACATACTAAAGAATTAAAACTCAGTTGGGAAATAATATATAAAGCAGTTAAAGATTGTTTCATAAAATAAATGTGTCAAGTACAAGTATTATATAAAGCAGAGCTCAATTGAAATATGTTTATAAAATAACATGTGAAACAAACATATCTCTGCAAACTACTTTGCTGATAGTTTCCTCTGCATAAAACTGTTAATTACAGTTAAACTTAATTGATATTCAAAAAGCTAATTGCAACTCATTAACATGGTACTACTAGTTTTGAAAATTGGAAATGTAACATGCATTTCTTTCGTGATCTAACTATGCTAAAGAATTCTTGAACACAAAAAACATATGTTTTAGCTTAAATTTACCGTTTTCCTCTTCATAAGAGATGGTTTTGGAGAAAGTATTACAGGAGGAGGCTCAATAGCATCCAGCACAACAGGAGGATTATTATTTGGAGCACAATCTGGTTGAACTGGGGTTTCATTTACAGCAACAGCAGAAGTTGGCACTGGTACTGTTGTCACTGGCACTGTGGGTGGCTCCTCAGATGCCTTTGGCAGTTCTTCTTGTACTAAACGGAGAATATCGGATCCTCCACTGTTAGTCCTTGTGCGACGTCTAGATGGTGTCCCAGAACCTCTTCTTCTCTTTCTGCAAAATGTTTACAGAGGCCACTGCATAAGATACTATTTTACTGAAATCAATCAAGGCAGCAAGACATGCATACACAAGTAAAAATCATAACATCCTTATTTACTACATATTAGCCTATTTTCAACCAAGCTCAGTATAATTTATGCAACTAAGGAACTAATGATCCTCAAAGAACAAATTTTTCAAATAAAAACATCAGCTCTTTTGTAAAGTTTTATACATACAAAAAAAAAAGAACTTTATACTGACAAAGGAAAAAAAAAGTAAAACTTACATCTGAAACAAGCAACAAGTAAAAATTCACATTTGAAAATAGATTTTAAACTACTGCACAAAGGTAATCAACAAACAGTCATGGTTGCAGGAAATTAATAAAAATGACAAAAATATATTTAGAATTTCTTTTTAATCATTTAGTAGTACTTCTTATAGTTTTATTAAGTCCTTTCTGTTCTATCTCGTTTCATTTAAAAACTTATCCGATATACAACTATATTGATAAAATACAATCTTTACAATCATGCTTTGATGAAACAAACAAAGATCATAATGTAAATTCAAATCTACATAATGTCTACTTTTAATCATCTAGCAACAAACACAAAAATAATATTGCCATCACATCACCACTAAGAAAACAATTTATTTTTTTTTTAAGTGCATGCACAAGAATCAAACCGCCTTTTTCTTTTTAATTTTGGTCAGTTTAATTTCATGGTATCATAAATATTCTTGCATTAAATCACAAACATTCAAGATGGTTGCCAGAAACTTCACTTCCAGAATTTCATTTGCAAGCTGAGAACATGCACAAAATCATAAGCATACAAACCCTTTCTTAGGTTTGGAGGTTGTCAGCGGAGCTTTAGACTCCACTTTAACTTCTTCCTCACACTGTTCTTCTACAGCAGATGCAGATGAAGTCTTTTCTTCTTCCTTTGGAACAGCTGCAACAGGCTCATTTTTCTCGACAGGTTCTTCCGCCTTGGGATGAATCTTCTGACGCTCTAGAGCCTCTTTCTGCTGCTTCCTCTTTTCAGCTTTTTCCATTTTATAGAAAGTCTGCATAATCTGGGCTAGTTTTCTTTCTTCCCTTGTCTAAAGAAAATCCAATTGGACGAGAAAATAACATTATCAATGGAGAAAATATCACCTTTTCTAAACATTTGTGTAAATAAGCACTTGACAGTGATAGTGTGTACAATAATTGTGAACAAATTCTTCAAACAATGTAGTATGAATTCTCCACTGTAGTATGATTCTATGTAGTTCAAATTCTGTTTATAAAATGGAATTTCTTTGGTTCACTCCGGAGCAGTGGTGCGCAAATCATGGGTAGCGACCCCTTTGGGGGTCGTGAGAAAATTTTTTTGTGGGACGCTCAATTCAAAGAAATTTATTTGCAAATAAAAAATATGAGGCCTTTCTTCAAAAAACGTGATCATGACCCTCAGAGGGGTTGCGAAAAAATTTTACACAAAGTGATGGGGACAAAAATGAAAACAGTTTGCGCACCACTGCTCTAGAGGGATTTTTGCAAGTTCAGAAAATAATAAGTTTTCAATAAAAAAAAAGTAAAGCAGCATCTATATCAGGGATGGCGAACCAATGGCACGCGACACAATATTTTCGGCACGCCACCGAACACAAAGTTCACTATGAAGCATAGACGGTACTATTTGACGGCACGTCTATGACCTCATTAAGCATTTTTTTAGAAAAAATGGCACGTTGATATATAAAGGTTCGCCACCCCTGATCTATATGCTTAAAACCAGAGGACTGAAAGTAACTTATGATATTTTAAATATAAATTAAATATGACATGATCATCAAAGCTCTACAATATATTTTTTAAATTAATAAGAAACTAGATGGGGTTTCAAAAAGTCATTTGTTATATAGCTTCACTAGTCCTCCCAAAACTGTACATGTCGAGAGGGACAAAAAAATTGTCAAGAATTGGATAATGCATTTTTTTTTTTTTTGTTTAGGATTAAGAAGTTATTACTAACATTGCAATAATGATTAAATATGCTCAAGGGCAATCTGAAAGTTCCTGGTGACCATTTAGAAATATATATGCTTCTACCATGGGCAACTGTGGAATATTGCTAAGATGTGCTGTCTAGGATGGGGAATCTAAAATAATCTATAGGTATATGAACCCAATGACAATATTAAAAAGGGGGTTTATTTAAAACAATAGAGTAGCTAGCAGATGCCAAGTTCTACAGGCAACTAGAGGTTATAGAAGCATATTGTGGTATTTTTTTAAACAAATTTTCAACGCTTAGAGAGCTTTGCATTTCATTTTGTTCATACTATTGTGACAAATTCATCTTGTGGGTGTATGTGAATGCAGTCCAATAAGCAGGATTACAAAAATAAAGCTCTTTATTTTACAGGTATTCTAAGCTAAGAAACATAACACAAATATTAAAACAGCACTTGTAAAAATTCACAACAGAGATTACCATTAAATCTCAACACAGCGCTCAAAGGTTTCTTATTAGCTCATCAGCTTGCTTGCAGATCAAAATCCAACCGACTCTTCTTGACTTGAGAGCTTGCCTTTTATACTTTTCAACAGGAAGTGACTTCATCACGTAGGAAGTGACATAATCTCTAGAAAGTTCATGAAACCAGTAGAAATATGTTGAAAGTTCGAGGTCCTTCTAGAGAATTCCTTTTGTCGCCAAGTCGCGAAAATGGTCACCAAATTTGTCGCCAAGTCGCGAAAATGGTCACCAAATTTATCGTCAAGATTAGCATCTCAGGGAAACGACTTTATAGCTTTGTAACAATATGAAAACTGATATGTAACAATTTTATTTATTTTTTTTAACAAATGACAAAGATATTTTACTTTATCCTATATGAATACAGCAGATACACACAATTAGGTGAAAAAACATATTAAAGATAGTAATTATAAAATAGATTCAATATTATTAAGACGAAGTATTGGTATAATACAAATAAGACTCACCATTTTCTTTTTACTTTCAATAGTGTGTTCTTCTGTTTCGTGATCTGAAGGTGCTAATTTTAAGTCAACCACTTGGTCATTAGATTCTATTGGAAGAACCTGGCTCTTAGCAGCCACCTGTAAAGAGGTGTTACAATACTGATTAAGTATTTTAAGATCGATATATAACTAAAATGAGACAAGAATTTTTATAATACAGCGTGAGAAGGAGCAGCTGAAATAGTAAGAGTGCATGTAGATATATTATTCTGCAAAGTAATCTGAATTTCCAATTTCGCAACAGAAAAATATTTACCTGGACATCAGAAGTTGGATTCTTTGCTTGGGAAGTTTTAATTTTTTCTGTTTGAGCAGCAATAACTAAAGACTGACTGCTTTCATCATCAGCTGATACCGTGGTTCGCCTGCTTCTTCTTCGCTTTTCATGGCTAAAATGATAAAACAACAGTTTTCAGTTATAATTGAATCTTAAAACATATCAATTATTTTCATAGTAGATTTATAGTACCAATACAACTTCAGATACACTTACATAATTTCAATGCTTCCATTCTTTTTCTTTGGTTTCAAAAGGCATTCATCAGAGCCACATGCACATTCTATTTCTTTTATGCTTTTTAAAGGAAAAAGGAGGATTTTTATTACGAAATCACCAAGAGAAAGCTTACATATATTCAATTTTCATAGATGCTAAAAAAATATGTAAACAGAACTTACCTATCACAATCATTAAAGGTAAGAGGAACAGTAACTTCATCTTCACTAAAAATTACTTTAGTAGATTGCAAGTAAAGATGCAAGTTTCCATTATATACCATATGCCGAATCTGTAAAGAAACACACAATCAGTACTGAAAATAAATACCAGAATAAACTAATTTTTTTCGATATAATTTGTAATTATGTTTTTTTTTCTAATTTATGTGAGTTACTATCAGTTATTTTCTTTTCATTCATTCTAAAGATGAATCTCTATTAACATTCCTAAATCAGTACATATAATAATGTGACAAAGAGGCTGTAAATTTCAAAACAGGTACAAGGAAATGATATTAAAGAATGAAATCCAACTACAATTTCTAAAAAAAATGCAGAATCGGTGAAAAAAAATCCTTCTTTCTTCAGAATATCTTATCTATCCATAAGCACTTTGTTATCATCAATACAAAAATAGTGACATTTATATACTTAAAAGTAGCCACAAAATTAAACTATGAAACAAAAAATAATAACCAATTATTCCTTCACACTCAAAACAAAAAATAAATAAATTTCATTTAGAAAATAAAGTCAGAAAGAGAGTAAAATTGATAACAAGTAAGAACTTCACTGAGCAGGCAATAAGTATTGGATGTGAAAACAAACTTATTAACAGGAAATAATGCACAGCTGCATTTTATCTGAATATTACAAAATTCATTACCATTTTCATGCAATATACATTTACACTAATTCTTTTAATTTAAACCAACTTCGTAAACTAGGATACATACATTTTAGTAAAACTTTACAGGATTTTGGACACACAAAATTTTATCAATATATTTAAAAAATTGAGTTCCAAGTAGTTACATTTATTAATGCCTATCTAGAAAGACTATAGAGAACTCATCACAAGTTTCCATATGATTTAATAATACATATAATAAAATAACATGCTTTGTTGTTATTGTAACTTCAAACGAATGTTACTGTAAACAAGTGATCATGAGAAAAAACACAATGTTACATGGATAAATCAAAGAACTCATAACTGAGTGAATTTCAGAATAATAACTGAGGAATTCATACTGTAAAAGAACCTAAACATGCTACAATTTCTTCAGTACTAAAGAGCTGTAATTTAAATTTTTGAGTAAGATATATTTGCACTTACTTCTGCATTAGGTTTGCATGATTTTCTAACAAACCTCGCATCATTGCCATATATTGAAGCATCAACACAAATCTCAGTTTCATCTAACTTATAAAACAGAACATAAGGATATAACCTAAAAAACAAGGAGAATTGTTTACACACAGAAATCAGAATACTATAAAAGTTTTTCATACAGATTTCAATGAAATGGAACTTTCTGAAATTCCATTTCATTGAAATCTGTAGGATAATAATATCTGATCAAACTTTCAGAAATTTGAATCAGATAGGAGTTGCTATATATTTAGAAGACAAAAAGCAGAAATTATTTAATTCGGAATATATAGCAGGTCTTTAATGACTACCTTTTATAATATAATAATTACCACCCGATCAGATTTTTAAAAAATGACTATAAATTGTTCAATAATTTGCATACAGTATGTAATTTGAAATCACGAAATAAGTACCTTTTATTATAGAGAGGGTGAATATCATGAAACTGAGAAGCCAAAAGGAACTTCCCTTTATATTCAATAACAGGTTGATTTCTAGGTAAATCATATAGGCAAACCAGCTGCTTCCTTTTCCCATCATCTAACACATGGCACTGCTTGTTGTGAAGTTGTTCAAAGAACTGTTTTTCAAATCCCTGAATGACAAAGTAAATGAAATATTTAAAGAAACTTCATAAAACTTTAAAATTAAAAAATAAAGAGTTGCTTCAAAATGATGAGATAATGTACCAGGGGATTGATCATGCAAGCTAACTGTTGCACCTCGGATGTATACTGATTAGTTACAGCAGCTTCAAAATTTTCCTCACACCACTCAGTGCTATATTGCCAGGCATCTTGAGCTTCTTCGTCAGCTGTACTTGTACTCTCTTTATTCTTGTTCTAAGAAATTAAATTCTTATTTAATAAAGAAAAAAATTTGTTAAATGCATATATGAACAAATATTGCACATGCAATTCTTTTTGTAAACCATACAAAAATATTATTATAGTCGAGTCGCGCTTAATCCGAACCCCGAAATCCAGATGGATATTTATTTTATAGTCCTGTTCAGAATTTAACATTTCTTTCTTTTTTATAATTCTTAATCTTCAGTAATGTACTTTTTTTGTACTATACAATCAATAAATTTTCAATTTTACTTATGTACAAAAATGTTTTGTTTCGTTAAAGAACTGTTTTCCCAAGGAACACTCTTTTTTTAAAAATAAAATAATTTTTGGAATAAAAACGTAAATAGATATTTGTCAATTATTAATTAATCAATTTACAAGACACTACACTTTATTTACATCAATATTTAAAATTTAAGGTACTGGGCACACTCGAATTTGATATATTTTCTTTTGATGGCTTGAAAAAATGAAATTCACATTTCTAAATCGAATTAAAAGCAATAATTATGTTTCCTTTTTGTATTTATAACGAACATTAATCTCTATAACAAAATAAGCCATTTATTGAGATTGCATGTTTCATAGTTGTAATTTAGTACTAAAAACAAAATGTTCATGCCTTACCCGTCTCAGTTTTGAACGCTTGGCATCCATTCTTTCTTTTCCATGCTAAATTGAGAAATATAGTAGGATTACTCATAATGTGTTAAAATATTATACAGAAATGATTCTGAACTATAATAATATAATAATGTTACAATTAAAGTTGCATTGCATATACTATTACAACACACATGTATTTGATATGTTTGCATTCTTTTCCTGAAGATAAAGAAACTGTTTCCAACTCTGTTCAGTTTGATTTTTACTGCTGCCATTATTCTTACTTAAAATGAAAATCTTCAAATAGTTTAAATAATTCAACAAAAAGCCAAATATATAAATTAAGCAATTTTTCATTTTGTGACACTAACTAATTCTCAGTAGTACTCGCAAATTCTGATAACATTCCCATGTCTAAAAAATGATAAAGTTATCTATTAGAATCGCCACTTACTGAAAAACTGACAATTTTTACTAACTATTATGATTCGCATGGTGTGTACATAATGCTGAAAATTAATGAATTTAAAATCAAATTTTAAGTATGGATAACGAACGGAATAGCAGCAGAACTTAAAAGTGCTGTACACAGAAGGTTATAAAAATCAATTATTTGTAATAACATATACCGATATGCCATATCTATAATATATATATATATATATATATATATATATATATATATATATATATA